>CATIWF010017673.1:0-196465 GCA_949630135.1 Balakata baccata | reverse complement strand
ATAATTACACATGATAGGAATCTCATTATCATGATCCCATCATGATTTCCTTCATGCTATGTTTCATATCATGGACTTTCATTAATCAGTTTAAGATCTATATCATTTCATATGCAAATAAATACCAAATTAATAAAAATGTCTCTTATTAATCAAATAAACATGTATAATAAGTGCTAAAGGTGATTGCCTTAAGAGAACTTCTCTAACAAATCCCTATTGGGTAGGCTGAGTTATAGTAAAATGAAATATGACTATTCCTTGAATGAGCTGCTTCATTGTACCTGTGTAGCCTTTGTAATTTCATAAATTTTCAGCTCCTTATAGACAAAACTAGGTAAAGATACAAACATGAAAGTTTTATATATATGTCTTAGCTAAATTTTGGTGGAATTTTAACTTAAATGGTTGTGTATTTTGTGATTTATGACTATAAGAAGAGATATTGGTTGGTTGTTACCTTGTGTTAGACCAGTTATATTTTCACTATGAATTAAAGACCTTAGAGGCCAAACTGCTAAAAATAGTAAACATGAAAAATATTTTAAATTATCCTATATAGGTGCTTACAAAGTTTCATAATAATATAATACATACGTTGAAAGATATAAAATTTTAAATTTAATATCTCAAAACTGCCTAAGGGCAGGAGACATCACAAACTTTGAAATTGCACCAAAAATTATGTAATGCTCCAAAAATTATGAAATTTTAATATATAATAGTCTTATTTGTTATATTTAATTGGAAATAAACATCATATAAATTGGATAAGTGTATAAAAAGTTATAGAGTCAAAAATCCTAGAAGGTCACATTGCCACATAGGAGAAATTTTAGTTACTTATTTAAACCATATTAAGAATAAGTATTCTAATAATGTATTGGTCAATTATATTTTTAAATTAGGCTCCTAACAAGTTAGAGAATGAGATGACCATCAAGTAAGATAAACAAGTTCCACAGGTTTAGATTTTTGGATAAAGCTCCAATAAGATCAGTATATATTTGCATTTTAGTTCGCCACTTTATATATTTGTGTGTATTGATTAAATATATGTATGCTTAATCGATAACTTTGTGTAATGTGACATAAGTATGAACTTGAAATTATATGTTGGGTAGTTTAATATATAATAATAATTGTGTATATGGACAATGGTATGTTTAAGGGCATAAATGTGCTACTTTTACATGTGCTTTCTTGATAAAAATATTACATGCCATATAATTATAAAATTGTGGGTTATGCATACGGGTTGTTACGAGTTTGTAAAATTGTTATCTTTAGAGTTTTGTGGTAAAATGGTATGAAGTGTTGAGGTTCATGAATGTGTTGTAAAATCTGGAAATTAAGTTTGGGCATAAGCATGATTGCATATGGTTGTGGAATTAATTAATTTGTATTAAGTACAAGCAATATTTTGTTACAAAGTCATTAAAGCAGTCTTGATAAACTTAATCATAACCTTTGTTGTGGTAATTGGATCGGTATGAAATTAATTGAAAATGAAAGTTAACTTATAGTACTAAAATGTTATGAAGAACAAAAGTAGTAGTTTAGATTGCAACTAAGTCCAAAATGAATTACAAAATTTTAGATAAGGTAATATTACTTGAATGCTTATTAAAATGTGGTTGAACATCTTATGATAAGATGGTCATATCTTTTAGTTCAAAACTCGGATTTGGATGATTTTTTGTCCAAATTAAAGCTAAGACAATGAGCTAAAAGTTCACAGAATACTATAAAGTTTGAATCCAATTATAAGGGGGTTGAAATTGAAGCCCAATATCAGGATTGAAATATGCAATATGCAAAAAAAAGTATATATTGCGATATATTTTCATATGATGTGATATTTGTAATTCAGAATCAATATATATATATATATATATATATATATATATATATATATATATATGTTAGTAATGTTAATAAGAAAATTGTGATGACAATAATGATAATAATGTTGGCTATATTATTAAAGTCCTATTACATCTAGTCTTGAACTAGTATAGTAGATAATTGGCATGCTAATCAGGAGAAGAAATATATGCGCGCGATACAATCTTAATGCCGGTAATGACATTATTATTCAAAAAGCTAGTAATGACACTACTATTTTATATAGACCAGTAATGATAAATATTAAATAAGCTGGTAATGACAATATTAAAAAGGCCGGTAATAGCAACTTTGTATTCCTATTAATTAGTTCGAATATAGGTGTTATGTGCTGGACTAGAACAAAAATATAATGATAATAATAGTAATGTTAGAAGTAAATTAAATAATAGAAAGATTATTGTATACAAGCCGATTGTGAAACAATTATTTATTTGTTGCATAAAAACCATGTTGGTATATGAAATTTCTATTGTAATATATGTTATAAAACAAATATGATTATATATGTAAAGTAAAACACTTAACAATGAAATTTACATCGATTGAATATGAGTATGTACTAAAATGACATATACATGTCTAATATTGGTTTATAAATTGGATATGATAGATAAATAATCTGGACATGATTTAGACTTAGAAGTGGTATAAAATGTATTAGTGCATCTGATCATGAAAGTGTCATGTGTGTTTTCCTTACAATTTGAGAATAAAACTAAAACATGTTAACATCTTTTATTTGTTAAACAAGATGGAATATTATATAATGACATGATTTTAACTCTGTAATTAATTAGTTGTCCAATCGTAAAATGAATATTCAAAATGGCAAATAAATATATATGTGATAGAAATAACCATTTAATTAAAATAGTAAGTGGAAACAAATTAAATTAAGATAATATATGAAAATTAATTAAATGACATAAGAAACAAAGTAAGAGTTAACTTTATAATGTAACATGAATTTGTTTACATAAATTTGGCATGACATAAGTTATAATTACATTATGGAGTAAGTTAAATTGATAAATGAGATATATAATGCCATGAAAATATGATTTAATTATATGTAACAGTACGTTCATTCTTTTATGACACATACATTACTCTTGTGATATCTGACATAAATTATATATCATTCTTTTATGTGACTACATGGACAACTTGAATACTTATATGTACAACTAAACTAGACATAACTTAGCGTGAGAAAAAAATGAGGCTTGTATATATTAGAACTTAAAGTAAATCAAGAAGAGTCTGAGCTCATATAAGAGAAGATACTGGAGACCTGGCTATTGGTCGGTCACCTTATACTTTTATTTTAATTTTAATCATACATATGGGTTAGAATAATAAATTTGTACACGTATTAAGAGTATGTTTCATAGATGAAAATATTAAACATGTGAATGGTAGTTATAACAAATAATATGAATGTGTACTATATGAGGTTAAAAAAAATTAGAAATGCATACCTAATATGATATACACAGGCAAATAGTAAAAGATAAACAGAAGAACAAATTTATTTGGCATAATCACTTAGATGATTATGTGACATTCCACTTATATGATATGATTATTCCCATTATATGAGTGAATGTTACATCTTCACCGTAGGGAGAATGTTGAATTTCCATAGTTGAGTCCATGTTTTAACATTAGAATCAGAGTTGACAAGACTTTTGAAAGCCACTCGATAACTTGATTTTACTCTGTATATGCCCTTCCTGTTGTAATGCCAAATAATTCAATCTCTGTACCTTTCATTCCCTACTAGTAAACAGAGGATGGAATTCACATCTTTTTCATCAAAAATTTCTTCCAACAATTCAATATCCCATTCACAGCTTCTAAGAATTCAGAGGTCAAAAACGTATAAATTTTCCACACCTTCCTTAATGGTTGAAACCGGTCTAAATCCATTATCATTAATTAACCCTGGATCATTCCAAACATTTACCGTAGCTCTATCTCCTAATCTCCACATACACCTTTTCTCAAGCACTATTCTTGAATTTCAGATGCTTCTCCAGATTTGGCTAGGATTAGAATCCAATTTTACCTTTAAAAAATTCTCATTTGGATAATATTTAGCTTTGATAACTCAACCAACTAAAGCAAGTGGATTATTCATAAGATTCCAAGCTTGTTTTCCTAGAAGAGCTAAGTTGAAAGAGCGTAAATACCGAAACCCAAGCCTACATTCTCTTTCCTTAGACTCAAATCTTCCTATGAAACCCAGTGGATCTTCTTTTTCACAGTTCCATTTGATCCATACTAGAATGAATTCATCATTTTCTAAAGCTCCTCACAAAGAGAGATAGGCAATAAAAAGTACAACATGAGAGGTATTACTTAGTTACAAAATAAAACTTGAGATACTTTTATATTACAAATAATTTTTGAAATACTAAATTGTTACAATTTACATAATTGGTGTACCTTTTTGTTACAAATAATCTTTAAGGTACTGAGATGTTATATTTTACATATTTTAAATACTTTTGTATTATAAATAATCTTTCAGGTACTAAATTGTTACGAGTTATATAATTGGAAGATATTAAATGAAATTCACCCTATTATCCTCCATAGACACCTTTTTTCCAACAAAGCTAATATATGCATCAAACCTTGCATCATCTGAAGCAAAGAGATAATTAAAATAGCTAAGCACCACTTCTTCTACTTCTGTTTGAGATTCAACATACGTTCCATCATCCTTGAAAAGCTTATTAATTTTATTTTTCCTTTTTTCTGTCAGAAGGCATAGAGTGGAAGAATTTATTGTTGCGGTCACATGCTTTCAGCTAAAATTTTTTTGATCTCTGTTTCTAATATTTTTCCTCAGTAGCTAGTAAATTATTTAATACAGCCCTTTGTTGAATGATACGAGCTTTATCATTTGGGTCTGCCGATATCATAAGATGAGGCAACTCCTTTTTAGCTTTTTGAACTTGTTTTTTAAATTGATTTCTAAAATCATCTCTCCAAGCCTTTATGTCTCTTATGCAATTATACAACCTGTTAGCAATGGGTCCACCATTTGAACTGTCCCAGCATCTCTTGACCCAATCACACAAATCTCTTTCTTGAAGCCATGATTTTCAAAACGGAAATTATGACTTTTGCCATGATTCTTTTCAACCTGGGTACACACTTTAATTGGGTGGTGGTCTGATATGGGAGCAAATAAACAAATCAATTTTGCATAAGGAAATAGATTAATCCAATAACTATTAACAAGATAACTGTCTAACCTCTCTTGAACAAAACCCACTGTCCCCTTTCCCAGGTGTATTTATAACCCTCCAAATCAAATATACCACTCTCATGCAAAGCTTCCTTGAACCTACGAATAAGCCAATCTGGGTGAGGATTAGTCCTATATTTTTCTTCAGGAGTGAGAATATCATTACAATCCCCCATAACACACCAAGAAAGATTAGATTTGCCACTTAATTCCCGTAAGAGGTCCCAAGAAAGTTGTTTATTAGCTTTATTAAGTTGACCATAATATCCAATGTATCCCCAATTAAAGCCATTTATATCAACAATAATAGTATCAATATGAAAACGAATAACCAATAATAGAGATATTTATTTTAGAGAATTTCTAAGGTGCACCCGGTGTAATTTGCACCGGATGCTTTAAAACCGTTGGATTATAAACTTTTAATCTCATCCGTTGATAATGAATAGTTGAGATTAAAAGTTGATGATCTAATGGTCATAAAACACCAAATGTAATTTACACCCGATATACTACAGAAGGCCTCTTTATTTTATTATTCCAAATAAGAGCTAGACCACCACTGCGACTCTCTCCATCAACACAGAGACAACCCCAATACCCTATACTACGTTTGACTTCTTCAATTTTGTTAGCATTAATGAGAGTTTCACACAGAAAAATTAAATCGGGCCTACAAGAATTAATCAAATTATTTAGTGCTAAGACTGTCAGTAGATTGCCTTGACCACGGCAGTTCCAACTAACGCCAATCGTGGCTCCCGGCGAGGTCCACCACTAGACCAGGCCAATATATCATAATTACTAGTTGAAACCCCAGTTTGTTATTGAGTGCTAAAACCATCTGCCATAGATTCATTCCCATCCTCATTTAAGCTCCCATTTTTGTCTTTTTTTTACATGAGGCTGCATGACCCTCTTTCTCTTCTCATATTTCAATTTCAATTTCTATATTTTCACCCGACACGTCATCACCATTTAAATCTTGTATAACATTCCTGGTCCCACCCACTTTTAACTTGTCGTTATCTATAAATATCTTCCCATTTATATCTTGATTATCTTTCTTTGGATGATCCGCAATTCCCTTCATCTCCATAAAATCAGTGCTAATTTTCCAATTGCCATAATTCAAATTCGAATCAGCCTTACTATCTTCCCTGAGCCACTTCTTGCCGCCGAGCCCTGTTGTTTTCTTTGCTGTGGCTTTTATCCATGGTCCCATTCCTTTCGTAACTCTCCTTCATTTTTCGTAAATATCAATGGACATAATTTATCTGTATGTCTCATCTTCCTGCAAAGGTGGCAGAGATAGGTATTCAGTTCATATTTGAATTGAACCAAACTCCATCCACTATTGGCTTGTTTAATCTTCTTGCATCTTTTCAAAGGGAGCCTTACATCAATATTCACTCTTATTCTGATATAGCTTCTCCATAAACTCACATTATTATTAGCATCGTAATCTAAAAAATGTTTCCTCGCTGTCGTAGACATGAAGCCCACTGGAAGGTCATGAATCTGTACCCATACAAGGAGGAACACAAGAGGAATATTTACTGGGACTTCTCCTCTATGAATGCGGTGAAGAACCAACACATGATTATCGAAAGTCCATGGTCCTCCATCAGTGACTCTCTTCATGTCCCGCTCATGATAGAACTGGAACAAAAACAACTGATCCGAGATCTCTTTGATGGTAATACCTCCACCTGGGCGCCATATACTTGCCATGCGATGCTTCATCACATTGAGTTTAATGGTACGATCGGTGAGGAACTTCCCAATCTGACAAAGCTCATTAAAGCTCTCAATCTAGTTATCTCCTTCACCCTCAAGGATTAACTCTTCCCCTGTTAAAGACAAAGCCGCTAGACTATTCTCCATTTAGCAAACGAAAACACATGCTGCAGCAACAAAAAAAATCAAGAAAACAATGGAAAAAAATACCTCTCACATAAGGAGAGAAAACCTTCTTCAGCTTTATTTTGCTTTAAAATATATATTTTTCTATGATTTATAAGTAAATAGAAAAATCAAATATAATGATTATATGATATACTTTTTTTATTTTAATAATAATATTAAAAATTTTCACAAATAATCTATTTTAATTTGAAAATGATAATTTTATTAATATATTAGAAAAAATTTAAATTATTTAAAAAGAACTATCAACTGAAATTTTTATCATCATGCTTCCTATTATCTACAAGCCACTAATAAAAAATTTTATCAAAACTTTTGATTCTCGATATCAAAAGCCTATAGTTAAATTAAACAATTGAACCAAACATATAATATACATAAAAAATTATTATTTAAATATAATATTAATTTGATTTATAAAATTTTCATAGAAATTGTTTATGTAATGGAATAATAATTAATAAAAAGTGGAAATTGAAAAAACTTTTAATTACTTAAAAAAAAAACCTTTATACTCTCTAAGGCTCTGTTTGGATAAAGAATAGAAAAGGATAATTAATGGAATGGTAAGAAAAAGTAGAGATAGGAATAAAAGGGAAAGAAAGAGAAAAAAATATATAACTACTTTCCATTGGTTGAGAATATATTAAAAAAAAAAGGTAATTAATAGAAAAATAAATATTTAAAATAACAAAAATAATATCATTAATTTAAATAAAACGAAAGAAAAAGAATGATAAAATTGGAAATAAATAATTTTTTTTCCACTTACCTCTTCCTACACCCCAATTTGGGAGGTAGCAAAAATAAAAGGAATGAGCAGAGGGTAAGCCTAACCCTTCTTTACCCTAAGTTACCACTTCCTAAACCCTATGGCCCTGTTTGGTTCGCAGAATAGTTAAGAATTAGGTGAGGAATAGAATATCTATTCCATAAAAATTTGATGGTTGAATTTGGAGGTGTGGAATTCAAATTTCATAGAATTCTAATTCCACAAATTTGCAGAGTAGAAATTCTTCAAAAAACTAAAGAATAGAAATTTTGTAGCATGTGAAATTGGATAATTACACTTTTATCCTCAAAATATAAAGGCTTCTCTTCATAAAAATGCATATGTGGAATTTTTTTTCTTCGCTTTGCCTCATCGCTATCTCATCATTAGTCTATTCTTCTTTGATAGTGTATTTGTCTTTCTCCGTCAATCTAAAGATGAGTCTTTTCCAGTAAACTCTAATTTGTAATGACTAACAAGTTATAAAATGAAACTAATTTAGATTTTAATTTCAAATTTTAGAATAATTTAATTTATATTTTCCAGTATTTTTTTAATAACTTATATAGAATTTATTGATTTTATATGTTTATATTTTTTATAATTAATTGATATATTATAAAAAAATTTAAAATTTATTTATTATGCATTTGAAATTATTTTAGAATAATAAAATATGTATGCTCATTTTTATATACTATATGTTAAATAAAATATGCTAAAATTGTATGATAATTTAATTTTTATACTAATACTTAAATTTAAAAAAAATCAAGGGTATTAAAGTCTTTTATGCTTAAATTTACTTATTCCATACAATAATGTTTATGAGCCAAACAATGGAATAGAAATAGAATTTTAATTCTAAGTCATGAACCAAATTGTACCTTGCCTATTCCATTCTTTAGGAATAGCTATTCTATTTTTTAGACATTCTATTATGCGAACCAAACGTGGCATAAGTTGCCACTCCATTTTTCATATGCCTCATTTTCCAAACATGAGTAAGTAGCTACCTCCCAGCCCTTCCATTAGTTACCCTCCCCACCCCATCCAAACAATACCCAAGGCAATCTTCTGCAATTCGAATCAGGATCCTCAACTCTCTCCATGTACCAGACGATAATTCATTGTGGTTATAGCAAGAATTATCTAGTTTGGATTGAATTTATGCAAAGGAAGCTTCCTTCTTCTTCTTCTTGATGGATCATGGAAGCTTCATTTATTACATTATTTGAAATGTTACAAAAAAAAAAAAATCCACGTGGAAATAAAACCCAAACCAGACGAACTTTATGAAAACAAACAGTACCGTACGAGGATTGGATTGTGTTGGATCTCAATCCCCTGGCCAACGAAATGATACGGTCGATGGTCGACACCGATGGCTGCTACCAGAAACCCTAGATTTCATCTCCCGCGTTCCGCTCAACCGTTATGGACCTTCCCACTTGGAATTGGAAAGCGCTTTTGCCTCTTCTCCTCTTCGCCTCTCTCTTCCTCTTCGAAGAATGGGTTTCCATCCCTTCCTGCTCCGTCGTACCCAGGAACAATCAGGAATACGACGTCGTCACAGTCGAGAATTCAGGGGAAGATTTGAAAGTTATGATAGTTGCCAATTTGTTACTCTTTGGATCTGAAGCTGGCTTTTTTAATCAATATTTTAGAGATTATTACATGTCCAAGTTCTTTAGGGTAACTCTTCCTTTATTTTTTGTTTTGTTTATTTGCTTAATTAAAAGGGGTATTTTTCTTGCGCATTGGATAATATTGAACTAGCTACTTGAAATTGAAGTAGTATCTTTCTTTTATACGGAACTGACCACTCGTAATCTACTGCCACTACTGAAGCAGAAATCTTTTCACAGTTTGAAGCCTGATATGCTGCTAGTTCTGGGGGATGTTTCCGCCGAAGGATTTGAGTTGACAAAAAGTAAATGGGTTTCTGTGCTACATCAGTTTCATGGGATGTTGGGACCTTTTCTCGAGCTCCCTTTTCATGTTGTTCTCGGTGATAGGGATGTTGGAGAATGCAGCAGCCTTGATGCAAGATCTGTTTTTCGGATAGCTAGGGGTTTTCCTGGTTTAGACTCAGCTGGTTGCGGTGCCTTTGAAATTAGTAATGTTAGCTTTGTCTCTCTTAATGCCGTTGCATTGCTTTGTGGCAATAATAAGTTACGGTTTAGTGTAGAAAGGGCAATAGAGACAGAAAGCATAGATCTTCAACTGGAAATAGAAGCTACACCAGAAGTGACGGATGATTCTGTAAATTTTGGAGAATTGCCTGATAGCTTTAGGTGGAGAGACAATGCAATATCATCTGGATCTGGCCCTGTTCTTTTACTTCATGTTCCCTTGCACAGGACATCAAATGACAGTTGTAGGAAATTTGAGAAAGCTCCCAGTACGTTTCAACACGTCTCTAATGCACTAGAAATCAGGTGTGTGACTTTGTTGCTTCTTTGTTCTTTGAGGTTTTACTGCAATATCTATGGTGACCGTAAATTTCATGAACTTCATTGAGCTTTCAATTTGATGATAAGTTATTTATGCGATGTTCACTGCCGGTTAGATTGGGAACAGTTTGTTGTGTAACTCCTCTGTTATGGTTGGTGCAAAAGCCAACTTATGAAACTTGGTGTGGAAAGTCTAGTGTGCTAGAATTTTTTGGGATATCATAAATATCCTTACAAGCAACCTACATAGGATATGATGATAATCTTGGATTATAGGATTTAAATGGAACTAGGTTTGTATTTTGGTATTGAGATCAATATAATGTTGATTTGTATTGCCATCGGAATTTCATGAGCTTTTCAATTTTTTTTTTTTTTTTTGGGTTTTTAGGTTTTTTGAATATTTGGAATGCTGGAAGTTATATTTCTCGATTGTCTTATTCTTTCCTTCAGGGATTCTGCCGGTAGCGGACCCTATGATTTAATGCACACCGTCTCGCCAAATGCTACTGAATATATTTTTCAAGCTCTCAAACCTAGGTAATTCCACATTCTATCATCAAATCATTTTCTTGCTCTCATTTTTTTTTTCTGTTAAATATGTACTTAGCTGTAAATTTCTCAGAAAAAAATATTTGAAGTATGCATATGTATTATGAATCTTCATGTTGAGTACAATTGAATGACACAATCTACTTGGGGAAGTTAATAAATTGTTGATGCTATGTTTCATAAAAGGGTGTAAAAGGCCAATGAAGTGAAAGTACTCATATTGTTGATAAGTTTGGTGTTGCCTCATTTTTTTCTCAATTCTGCCTGTTCTGATCTTACTAGTTACAAAATACATTTGCTCTTACATATGCTGTTATTTGCAGAATCATTTTTAGTGCACACACCCATGAATTTTGTGATCACACACACTTAGATGGGACACGTGAGATCACCGTTCCTGCAATGACTTGGAAAGTGAGAGATGACCCTGGTTTTATTATTGCCACCTTTCACCATTACGGGAAAGCTGTAAGTGTCAGCTACTGTGCTCTTGCTAGAGAATCTCATGTATTAATAGCATATGTTTGTTTTCTCATTTTGTTATTGACAATTTGCCTTGTGGCAAATAAACCTCAGGTTAGATGTTTAAGATGATGTGGGAGAAAAATCTATCCTACAGCACTTGTTGTACATTATTCAAGTTATAAATTCATATGTTACAATGACAAAGCATTCTTTCTTTATAATTATGAGGTGTTTGAAATTACTGTTGAGTGTTCTAAAAGTATGTTTTGAATTTTTTTTATTTAATTGACTGATTTTTTAAATTTTTTATAAACTGCTTTTTCCAAATATGGTTTTAGAAAAAACATCTGCTTCTTCCAAAAACAGTTTTCAAAATTCAAAATAAATTAAAAATACAAAATTTTTTTCAGTACTTGGAAACTTGTGCAATGACCTTCTAACTGTTGAGTGGGGGTAAAAGGGACTGTGATCCCCAGAACCTGTTTTTCTGTTTTATCAATGGAAAAAGATCAGATCAAATGTGATGTTATTAGGCTTAGGCGTCTTATTTGGCAATCAATTGATGGAAGCCGGATTCGTGTTAGAACGAGACTAGTTGCCAACTTTATGCCCCGACGAGAGCTAGCGGCAGACCCGATGGTTCCATTGAAATGGATGCCTTGTCTTTTATATTCTTCGGCAACGAAGGCAACACCATGTCATGTTTTGGATCACCACCAGTATTCAGTAAGTAGGTATGCCGAGCGGGGGAATTGAGGTGTATGAATTAGTTGGGATAATTTCTCATCTAATGCGAGTCTAGAGAAAAGGTCTTCGACTCTGGCATATGGGTAGTGAGGTTTGGCAAAATGGATATGATTTTGTTATGAGTCCCAGGAGAATGGAGGCTGACCTGACTCTGCAAAGATGAAGAGGAGGAGGAGGGTTAAGAGAGAGAGGTTATGGAGCTTCATTTGTTGACTCTGTACAGAGAGAGGTTATGGTAAAGTGAGAATATGCAGAAGCACAGAGTGAAGTTCCTTTTATAGACAAGTGTTGATATTGCTCGAGTCTTGACCTAATAAAAGATCACATAGATTTGAAATGGATTATATTATATCATCAAAGAAAATTATATTTTAATTTATAGATAACAATTAAACAACGACTTCATTTCAATAATATTGGAATTGTCTTCTTGCATGTAAGGTTATAATTTTGAACTGCAGTCAAAGGTTGCTACACCACAAAATTGCTAAGTTTTTGAAGGGAGCTGCGAGAATGGCTGATCATCTCTAGCAAAGGACAATAATTGCTTTTGCTTTGTATCACCATTAATTTATTATTCCAAGAATCGTTTTGGTTTCTTTCTTTGGATAAGATAGAAATTCTTTCTCATCATATGCTTCATTAGCCACCCAAGGGGTCCAACTCCTACCCATCTTTTTACATCCAGTGGTTGGAGGGCGGCATGATTATAATCACAAGTAACTTATTTGTCTTATTCAACCTTTTTAATTCCAATTTCAAATTGTTCACTCCACAGTTGGCAGCTGATAGCAAATTGCCACTGCTATCCATCGGATCTTTCTGTTAGAGCATCCAATAATGTTCTATAAAAAATTAACTATTTATTTTAGTTTATGTTGAAAATTTAATTTCACTCTTATTTTCATTTTTTATTAATAAAATTTATTTTAATTTTTATTAATAAAACTATATAAAAAATGAAAAGAAAAAGTAAAAGAAAAAAAAAGAGAAAGAAAAGAAAAAAAATAGAGAAATAGTAAAATATTACTTAAAAAGATTGTTGTAGCTTTTAAATATGAAAAGAGAGAATGTAAATTTTAAAGAGTGAAATAAGTAAAGAGAAAAATATGAATGTTGTTGAATAGTATAAAATTGCTTAAATATAAGTAAGGAGGAAAATAAGGAAACTGATGAATATTTTATTTCACTTTCTATTTTATTATAAAAAATTTATTCTTTATTTTAGTTTGTCTTGAAAATTGTGTGTATTTTATCAATATTTTTTATTTTATTTTTTATTTTTTACTAATAAAACCATCTAGAAAAAAATAAAGTGAGTAAGAGACAAAAATAGAAATAAATACTTTGTATTTCACTTTTTATTTTTATTTTTTACTAATCAAATCATTTAAAAAAATAGAGTAAGAGACAAAAATAGAAATAAAAAGAGATAAAAAAATAAAAGAAAGAAAAAAATAAAATATTATATAAAAAAAAAAATATAAATTTTATAAAGTAAGATAAGTAAAAACTAACTGACTGCTACAGCTGACCACCAACAACTGACTGTCACCGTTGTTTTGGTTGGTGATGTGGCCTGTGGGGGGGAGAAGGGATAATAAATGAACATTCACTATTTACTCAGGAAATCTGGTTTTCTATTTTCTGAATGACAAAATATCAGCTCAAAGCTAGACAAGGCAATTCAATCAGGATCGTGGATCTCCGTCCCGTCCCGCACAGATCTGAATAGAATAAATTTTTTGGATTTTTGATCGGATTTGAGGTAGATTATTGAAAAATTCGAAATAATATTTAACGAAAATGGAGTAGAGACAGTATATATACTGATAAAACTTATTAAATTAATGCATATAATGATTGTAAGATATTTTGATGACTACAATTTTAGTAGTGTATATAATTACAACCGTAATGAGATATTATTACTTTTTATCTTTTTTAAATTATTTTATTTTTAAGAATGATATAGATAATTAATTTAAATTTTTAGATACAACAGTTATAATATAGTATTTATTCACTTTACTTGTTATTTATAAATTGATTAATATTGTTAAATATAAATTGTGAAATATTAAAAATTAAAATATTGAATCTTTTATAAATTTTTTTATTTTAAATTTATTTTAATTAAAATAAAATTAATAATTTAAATATATATATTAAATATAATTAAATTAAAAAATAGAGTAGAAATATCCCATTTTATTTGGGACGGCAATAAAAATTAATATTATTATTGGACCGGGACTGAGATGGAAACAAAAATAGGGACGAAAAAGGTAAAATCCAACTCTGATCTGCGCTGTTGCCACCCCTACCCCTATTCAAAGCCTCCGATGTTTATATTATACCGGCAATCCACTTATTGAATTGAAGTCAAATTTAGGCAACATGTTTGAACTTTGAAGAGTCATTTCCTAGCGTCAAACAATCACATTAATTGGGTACTCGTTGTCTCCGACAAGCAAGTATTGAGTACCTTCATCCATCATCATCAAACCATCTTCATTAGCACTGCAGAGATGCTCACAAGGGCTCAGCTTATATTCAATCTCAGCTTTCTTTCTTGCATTTAGTTTTACACTTTGGAATCCGACCAACTTCTTCATAGGTTTCCCATTTCCAAGCTTTGATTGCCTCACAAAAAGCAACACTGGATGCTTTCCTGTCGTTTCGCCATGATTTTCAACTCTTACAGTAACTGAAAATTTGCTGCTTTCACAGAGTTTTGATCCGAACTCTGATACTAATTTATAACTGTTGGGTTTTGGCTTTTTAACCTTTCGATCACTTGGTGATCTCAAGTCTATGTTCTTTTGTTTGATAGAGACAAACTCGTAAGAGTAGTTCGAGTAACTTAGACCATAACCAAATTCAAAAACCTTTTTGCCTTCATAGAATCTGTAAGTACGGCCAGGATAGCCTGAAGATTTCTGAGGCCGCATCTTCATGTCTGTCATTGGCACCTTGGTGAAATCTTGTGGATACCAAGTCATTGGCAGTCTTCCTCCTGCATTGTATCATGGTGAGCATCATTGAGTCAACATTACTGACTTCACAAAACAAGGTTCGACTGCCGTCATCATTCAAATGAACGAATCAAATCAGTCCATTAGCATAGTAGTAGTTCACCTGGGTTGTGATCGCCAAAGATGACTTCTGCAAGTGCAATTCCTCCAGCTTCACCTGGATAACCAGCCCATATAATGCTCCCAATATTCTGATCATATTTGGCAAAAGATATGTCTACTGGTCCTCCACAAAGAAGCACCAGAACAACAGGTTTCTTTGCAGCTCGTGCAACACTTGTTATCAGCGCCTGCTGCTTCCCTGGAAGCACCAAATCCACACGATCTTGTTCTTCTCTTTCTTGAGTTTGATCAAGCCCCATAACTAACACCACTTGGTCTGCATCTTTTGCTAATTGAACTGCTTGGTCAACTGTAGCTGACGGACATGCAACTGTGCTGCAACCAGTGTGGTACCTAGTGTTCTTAAAATAACTTTTCAATCCCTGCAATGGTGTAACAGTTTTGCATGGGGGACCTGCATAATTTCCTACAAGTACGGATGAATTATCAGCGTTGGGCCCAATTACTGCAAGAGATGTTATTGATCTTGAAAGAGGAAGAAGCTGATGAGAGTTCTTTAGCAGAACAATGCCATCTCGAGCTGCATCTAGAGCTAGTGCCTGATGCTCTTCAGAACAAACTTGATCCGATCCAATTTTACCATAAGGTAGTTTAGCTGGATCCCCGTTGAAGAATCCCAGCCTCATCCTAATGGAGAAGAGGTTGTGAAGGGCCCTGTCAATTTCGGCAACTGGTACTTTTTTCTTCTGGACTGCTGATTTTGTGTAATTCCTCAAATAATCACCGCAGTTTACATCCATCCCTACATAGAAGACAAGTGAGAATCGTCAAACCTAAAATGCCTCTCTAGGGATCTGGAACCAGTTCCTTTATTACATACCTGCTGGATTCATTATTATCTGCTCTGTTTAACATATATCTTAAGTCTTAACACTAACTGTTTTATGTATCTTAACTTGAAATTAGGCTTAGCATACCTGCTTTAAGCACGTCTGCAACTGCATCTTCTGGTGTTTTAGCATATCCTTGCTTATCGTAGATAATGGAGACCGCATCACAGTCAGAGGTGATATACCTGATTATATTTACATTTAAAGGAAAACATTATAAGCATTAAAAAGATTTATAGACCAAAATAAAAAATATTAAAAAGCATGCAGCATAATATGTTAATCCAAAGAAAATTTCCCTTAATTGTCATTAACCATTCATGCTTTTATTCTGTAAAATACCCGTTGAAGTTCCATTTTCCTCTGGCTGTCTTGGATAAAAGATTGTAATCTGCACAGTTTGGAACTCCATTAACTTGATTATAAGCACACATTATCCCACTAGCTTTTCCTTCTTGTATGCAACTTTGAAATGGCGGTTGGTATGTATCAGCTAAGTCCTGCAATGACACCTAAACCCAGAAACCAGAAAGTAAAAGATCCGGCTTAGATAACTGATAAACAGTTAGCGCATATGCCTGTTTGGTATGATTTCTATTCTTAAAATTTGGAAATTTTATTTTAATTATAACTTTTTTTTGGCTAGTTATTGACTTGAAAATAAGAAAAGGTTACCAAAACAGCAGCAAGCTAAAAGTTTTATATCCTTGTTTCTTCAATTGGTTTTTCTAATTTCATTTCCCAAAACAGAAAAATACTGATCAGAAATATAAATGATAGCAGACAGACACTTAGGTTATATAACCATAAAATATATTAAAACTCGATGCCAAGATCCAAGAAAGATTCCTACCAATTTAGTTTTCTACTTTTCTTAGATCATTCAACTAATCCAGCTCGCTAATCCACTTCTCTCTAATTAAACATCCGCCTAAAAGTCTCGAACCCATAAAGCAATTTGACCAATTTGGAATCTAGCCATTGTATCTTATAGCATAATTAAGATACTGTAAAAAAAATAAAAAAGAGACTTGGAAAGACTGTTGTCTGTAAAAAACTCACTTTAGCATTAAAGATGAACCTATTGGTGCCATTCCATTTATCCAAATCATAAGCAGTAAAATGCTTGCAGCAAGCTGAAGCTTGAAGTTGGTCTCCAAGCTTTCCTCCTTCAAATGAATCACCTTGAATTCCTCTAACAAATGAGACTGCATATTTCCCTGTAACTGTTGGATCTTCTCCAGGTGTCTCTTGCCCTCGTCCCCATCTTGGATCCCTAAATATATTAATATTTGGTGCCCAAAATGTCATGCCTATAGCTTGCCCAGCATTATATATAGCTCTGGCTTCAATTCCAATTACCTTCATTTCCATTTCGTATCCTCAAATAACTAATAAATTATAAAGATACATATGATCTAAAGGCATACATGACAATATCTTAACTTACTTGACCAATGCGATACCATAGATGGGTATCAAATGAAGCAGCGGTGAGGATAACTTGAGGAAAGCTAGTGGCGGACCTTATGGATCCATTGAAGTGAATGCCTTGTCTTTCGCTGACATCGGCGATGAAAGCGACACCGTGTAAAGCCTCAGACCACCACCGATAAGTGGGTATGCCAAGGCGGGGAATTGGAGGTACATTGTCAACAAGTTGGGAGATTTTCTCATCCAATGTGAGTCTAGAGACAAGGTCTTTAACTCTTTGGTTTATGGGTAGTGAAGTTTGGCAAAAAAGATATGATTTTGTTGATGGGTCAGATGAGTCACAGGAGAATGGAGGCTGAGCTGACTCTGCTAAGAAGAAGAAGAAGAAGAGAAGGAGGAGGGTCGAGAGAGAGAGTTTAGGGAGCTTCATTTTTTTTTTTTTTTGGACTTAGCATACAAGAAATGAAAACAGAGCAGTTGAGCACTGCTTTTGAAGAAACAGTGAGAGTCTGAAGGAAGGAGAGTTTCTTTTATAAGGAAGGGTTGATACTTGATACTGCTTTGGACAACACAGATTGGATTTGGAAGGGTTGATATTACATCTTTTTACAATTAGTGGTTGGAGATGGACATAATCACAACTCACAAGTTACATATTTGTCTTATTAATCCTTTTTCCAAATTACAGCTTGGCACTTATCTTAAATAATTTTTTATATTTTGCCTAGATTGCGACGCTTGGTTGGTGCAGTGGCCTCTGGGTGTGGGGAGAGAAGGGATAAGAATTAAGAAACGAACATGCAGTGTTTCCTTTAAGTTAGGAAAAATTTCAATCTCTGGTTCAATTGGGAAGCAACCCACTTTTTTTTTTTACCACGTGTGTAAACAACTAATAATAATTGTTCATGCTAGTGAGGGACTGATCACTATTAATAGGAGAGAAATTATAGTGTTAACCTGCTAATATAATATTATGGACTAAATAAATCTGCGAGAAATAATAAAAATATCAATTTTATAAATAAAATAAATTTATATAAATTCGTTTATTGATATAGGTTCATTAATTATTAGAAAAAATGTTCATTAGTTTATTGATAAATGTTCATTTTATTTTAAAACAAAATCAATAGTTATTTTGTATTTTTTTCGTTTTCAGATATTATTTATCTTGATTTATTATTTTTTTAATGTGTTTTGTATCGATTTTTTTGTTACGTTTTGAGTTTTTTTTAAGGTAATTCAATGAATTCATATTTACAAATCAAAACAAAAAAAATATCTATTAAATTAAGTATACAGAAATAAAATAAACTTATATTAATATAAGAAATGAATATTTATTAATGAACACTTAGTTTATTTGTTATGAATCTTTTTCAGTTTATTCGTAATAAACTTTTTCATTAAACTAACGAATCTTTACTTTATTTATAATAAATTTTTTTTAATGAACCAATGAACATTTTTTCAAAAAACTACCGAACCTCTAGTTTATTCATAATAAATGTTTTCAATTTATTTGCAACGAACTTTCTCAATAAATTAATGAAACTTTACTTTATTCGTAATGAATATTTTTTAACGATCTAATGAATATTTTTCAATAAACTAATGAATCTTTAATTCATTCATAATTAATATTTTTTTCAGTTTATTTATAATGAATTTTCTCAATAAACTAAAAAATCTTTACTTTATTTGTAATGAATATTTTTTAATGAACTAATGAAATGAATTTTTATTTAATGACGATGATAAATATTTACAAAAATACCACTGTATGATTGATATCTGTATAAATTTAATTTATTTACAGAATCGCCACCACCTGTTACACATGTGATGAGCTTAATCTATAATGCTACATAGATTATGGTCCAACATATAACAATTGATTAATAGCCAATTTTGTGGTGCACCTAATATTTAGAACTATTAGATTTTCAATTTTTTATTTCAACTATTGATCAATGATTAAAATTAAAAATTTAATAGTTCTAAATATCAGGTGTACCACATAAATCCTCATAATTAATTATGATGGAATCAGGATATTATATTCATGTAAAATTTATGATGAATTTATGTGATGATGCCAAACATAAATCTTTATGTAACTTTGAAATTATTCAATCAAGAACCAAAAAAACACAATAAAAGAATACAATAAGAGAGACTTCAAGAGATAGAAGAAAGAAAAAGAGAAGGGAGAGTTTATTAATCTTGATATTCAACAGTTGCACACATAACTGATTATGCCTCGTTATAGAGGAACAGCTAAATTCCCTCCAGCACGGCACCGTTTAGCCATATTACAATACTCCCCCCTTAAGATTCCTTGTCCTCGAGGAAGAATCAAGGAAAACGGGTTGGAATCAAGCAAGAAGTATTTTATGATTGATTTGCTTTAAATTTTGTCAAAGATTAATCTCATGGACGTGACACTACTATGTAGATCATAAGTTCATTCATGGCATTGCCAGAAAAAAGAAAATAAGAACATTCTACTCTTGATATAGCTTTATCAACTTTATAATAGCTAAAGTGGTCCACATTTCGTATCAAAGACTCTTATTTATGTCCATCTATTACAGGAATCTAGAATCTCCAATTTCCGACACACATTTATACCCTGAAAGGAACACGAGCAAAGAGCGAAGACTCAAAACAAGGAGACAAGAGTGCAGTAGGCAGAGCTTAACTCCTTGTGGTTGAGAGCAATAGTAGCTTTCTTCCATTCCTGGATCGGATTTGACTCTAACAGCTTTGAAAATTGTGATGAAACAGTAGGTAGCCCCTGAGGCAGATAGCAGAAATTATCAAGCAGTTAAAAGCAAATCTAGAAAGTCGGTATCTTGGGTTGAATCTGTACAATTATACTAGGTGATCAAGCTTACCTATTTTTGAGCATATCAGTGCAACATCTCATCTAACTCCTGCCTGTATTGAGCTAACCTCTGAAGCAACATGGCAAAAGTAGGTGTTACTCTTCAAAACTTTCAGGAGATAAAATCAACTACAGGGGAAAGGGAACAAGAAAGGTCCATAGCAACAATGAGTTGATTCTTCCATTTATTTGTTTCTTATGTCCACGAGATCCACAAAACTCAATGTCATGATCACCGTAGCACATACATTTATATTATGGGGGCTCATTTTGGACAATGATACTCCTCCGATTCTCCTTATTTCTATATGATATGTGTAAGATCATTCTAACCTTCTAATAGTTTGCAGAAGTCCCATTAGTATGCATGTTCATTCCATAAATAAATAAATATTGTTCAAATCAAGTACAGGTACGCTTTGCAGGTAACATTATGAATAATTCATAAATTTCTCTGTTATCAAGTTATTTCAAGTGCCAATTCCAAGAATACTCAACAAGAAAACTGCATGATGCCAACCTATATAAATAATTGATGCATTCAATATATTTGTATCTGATTTTTATTTTGTATAGTTATATTGTGTATCTGCACGGTATCATTTATGCAATTGCTATATTTTCTTTATGCTTCTTTGTTAAATTCTAGTACCAGTTGTGTGAATGTTTTTCCTCCAACATATGGTATCATTGCACACAATTATACTAGGTCAAGCTACCTGCTGTTGGTAAGAAGGTTCTCTTTGTATGAATTGGGACTAACTTTCCAAAATAACATGTTTCAGTTCATTGCTTTATTAACCAGCGAAATGTAAGAATGCCCAGATGCAAACTCAGAAGTATTACATGCTGAAGAATTGAGTTGATTTCTTCATTAACCTAGTTGTTCTGATTTTAAGGTTCATATAGCACTCCTTTGAAGGAACTAAGTATTCTGATCATATTCATCGCACATGCTTATAAAAAGCAGATCACATTACAATAATTTACACACTCTTCCCACAATCTATTGAAGTGAATTTGTGAATCAATTCTGTAGGATTTGGTACACTCGTATTCTATTATTTTCACTAGTTTATTTCCAGGACTATTTCATTTCAACCACTAAATCCAAAGCATCTCCTATCAAGCATTACCAAGCCCATATGTGGTAAATGTTGTGCTCAGAGAATTTGAAGAAGTATTTGAGGTTCTCAAATATTATCCGTGAAAGGGAAGAAAGTGAAAACCCCATCCCAAAAGTTACAACTCATACACAAGACTAATTCATGCTCATCATATGCTGGCTTTTTAATAAGTGATGGAGAAAATCTAATTATGAATGCACGAGAAAGAAAAAATCATGTTTCTTGAAACAAGGCCAATGGTGTTATTTGTTCTCCATAAAACCAAGTGATAGAGAATGCCACAGTCGATTAGGAGGCAATGGGGAGAACAGCTCTACTACTTAAACAAATTATGAGGGCAGTGATAAATTCTGATTTGAACCAACTGTAATGCTGATAAATACACAAACTTATAGTAAAATTGATAATCAGCAATTCCAGAAGAGATAAAAAACAGCAATGACAAGAAATTACATACCCTAGTATATGCATAGACCCCTGCCTCAGTTGGTCCTACAGGGCTTCCTCTCCTGATGAACCTCCCCTCTTTAAATATGTAAAGCATAGGAATTCCAGTTGATAGTTCTAAACTTATAACCTGTTAGACAAAAAAAAAAAAAAGAAAATTAACTTGATATGTGAAAAAGCAAGAAAAGTGAAAACCATAAAGATTATGACATCTCAATATCATTACCTCCTGGGAAGTTAATTTGTCAAGATACATAATGATGGACCTTAAAGAATTTCCATGAGCAGCAATCATTACATTCTTCCCAGAGAGAAGCTGAGGTTCAATCTGCCGTGCAATATTTTTCACATCAGACACTATTGAATGATATGCAATCACTTGAACTTAAAAATTGAAGGGGAAAACCATAATAGTGTTGGTAAAGGCTATCAAGGTTCACCAAGGAATCATTATCTTTCCAGATTTTTAGTTATTTATTTCCTTTTTTTTTTACACTGTAAACTTATTCCCTTTAAGCTGTAATTTAGTTTCCTTTTTTCTTTAGGCTATATTAGTGGGTTAATTACCTAGAATAGCTCCTAGATTATTGTTTAATTGTTGTATATATATCTGCCCAGTTCTTCATATCAAGGTAAGGAGAAATATTCAAACAATTGTCTTAGTTTTCATGGTATCAGAGCCTGGTTCCTGCTGACCTAAGAAAACTAAAATTCCTAAATATATATCTGCTGCTAAAATCATGTCCGAAGTCAGCTTACCAATATCTACTGAAGAATTTTCCAGCGTCTCAAGGAATACAGGTGGTATAACATCTTTTTCCTCAGCAGATGTGAACCACTCATTGCAAATTACCCAACACAAACTGAATGGGTCAAATTTTCGTGAGTAGTACCAATCTGTGTTGTTAGTTGTTCGGGGAAAAGGAAAAGAAAGTTACCTAACCGGTGAAATTCCTTATCCAACCAAGACTGATATCAGCAATAAGACATGGGAAGCTGAAAACTCCATTGTCATAGCCTGGTTGATCAATTCAATGGAGCCTCAAATTGGATGCACGTACCTGTACTACAAGACAGAGAATGAGATTTGGAAGACAGCACAAGAAATGTATTCAGATTTTGAAAACACTTCTCAGTGTTTTGAAATTCGATCAATTCTTCAAAATACAAAACAGGGAGGCAAATCTGTAACTGAATATTACGACAAACTACTTGAACTTTGGCGAGAGATGGATTTGTTTTATACAATTCCATGGAAGTGTTCTAATGATGGGGTACTCTACAATCAGATACTTGAGAAAGATCGAATCTTTGATTTCCTTCAAGGATTAAACAAGGATTTAGATGAAGTACGTGGGAGAATTCTTGGAACAAAACCTCTACCATCCCTCCGAGAAGCATTCTCTGAAGTCAGAAGGGAAGAAAGCAGAAAAAGAGTGATGTTCAACACAACTTCACTTCCAGTCATCGAATAACAGTCACAAAGTTCTGCCCTTGTCACAAACCGATCAGTCTCCTCTAATAACCGTGGTCAGAAGCCAAAGGAGAACAAATTGCGGTGTGAGCACTGTAACAAGGCTTTCCACACAAAAGAAACTTGTTGGGATCTTCATGGAAAACCGCTAGACTGGAAACCAAGGAATCAAAGGAAGAACAGTCCAGTTGCCCATGTAGCCGACTCTGCAACAAAAACTACGAAACAAAGCTTTGCTGCATTTACTCCTGAACAAATAGAGATCTTGAGATCCCTTCTACACCAACAACAAATTTTTGAAGTATCAGGACCTACTCCTAAAACAGCAATTGCACAACGAGGTAATATCTCATCATCTTTATTCTCGCAAAAAGATGACCTCAATGATTGAATTATTGACACTGGTGCATCAGATCATATGTTAGGGCTTTCTAGAGATTTCTTAAATTATAAAAAATGTGATGATAAGATAAAAGTCACAATGGCTGATGGGAGTAAAATAATTGTGACTGGAATTGGAGATGTTCTTTATCAAAGGGCTTCTTTTGAAATCAGTTCTTCTTGTTCCAAGTTTAAGATATAATCTCCTTTCTGTTAGTAAGTTAACTAAGGATCAAAATTGCAAAGTAACCTTTCTTTGTGACTGTTGTATTTTTCAGGATTTGTCTTCGGGGAAGATGATTGGCAATGCTGAAGAACGACATGGCCTTCACTACCTCACTGATTCCTCTCAAAGGCCAAAACCACATTTATCTTTTTCCGCACCTAGTTCATTGGATTCAGAAATAATTCAATGGCACAAACGCCTAGGACGCCCTAGCTTTCACTATTTGAAACATTTGTACCCAAATTTATTTTTCAATAAAGATCCTTCTTTTTATTGAGTCATGTATTATTGCCAAACAGTCCAAAAAAAACTATTTCAATCACAATTACAAACCTTCAAAACCATTTCATCTAGTTCATAGTGATATTTGGGGAGCATCATGGATTGTGGACCTAATAGGAAAAAGACGGTTTATAACATTCATAGATGACCATACTCGTGCATGTTGGGTCTATCTCTTGAAGAGCAAATCTTATGTTGGGCATGTGTTTCAACAGTTCCATAAAATGATAAAGAATGTGTTTCAAAGCAACATCCACATACTTCAAACAGATAATGGAGAAGAGTATTTTTCACAAGTTCTTGGAGATTATCTCATTCAAAATGGCATTTTCCATCAAAGCTCATGTACATTTACCCCACAACAGAATGAGACTGCTGAACAAAAAAATCATCATTTGTTGGAGGTAGCTCGATCTCTCATGTTTGCTAGTGTTGTTCCACATCATTTTTGGGGAGAATCTGCGTTAACTACTGCTTATTTAATCAATAGACTTCCATCAAAACCCCTCAAATTTAGTACACCAATTAGTTGTCTCCAAAAAGAGTTCCCTCATATCCCTTTACTAAACTCTCTCCGACCTAAAATGTTTGGATGTTCTGTTTTTTTCCACAATACAAATCCTACTCAAGGAAAACTTGATCCAAAAGCTATAAAATGTATCTTCATAGGATACTCTCCCACTAAAAAAGGCTATAAATGTTACAATCCTGCCATAAAAAGGTTTTATATCTCCTATGATGTTACATTCTTGGAACATCAATTGTTTTATTCCCATGATTCTCTTCAGGGGGAGAACTTAACTAAAGATTATCATTGGGATCCTTCTATTTCTCTTCCTGTGTCTTTAAACCAGCCCCATCAGTGTCCTCTGAATCTCCACCATTAACCCCACAAGATTCAACCATTGGTCTCAATCAAAGGGGAGAATCAGTCCCTTCAGTGCAACAACAAAGCAAACAACAAAGTGAATTAATTGTTTACTCAAGGAAGCCTCATGTTACTCAACCAAATCAGCAAAACCATCCCTCTTGTGCCATTCAACAAAATCAGTAAAGCTAGCTACATGTCACTAAGCAAAACCAATCATTGGAACTTATGGAAGACTCAATACACGATTCACAAAAAGGTATTGTTACAATACATGATCTAAATGTTCCCATTGCTGTAAGGAAAGGGGTAAGATCTTGTACTCAATATCCAATTTCAAATCATTTGTCATATTGTCGATTATGTAACACTCACAGGGCATTTGTATCTCAACTTGATGATGTGAAAATTCCTACAAATATATATGATGCCTTGAAAGATCCAAAATGGGAAGTTACTATTTCGGAAGAAATGAAGGCACTAAATGACAATAATACAAGGGAAGTTGTTAACATGCTGAAAGAGAAGAAGTTAGTGGGTTGTAAGTGGATTTTTACTATGAAAGTAGGTTTGGAAGGAAAAATAGAGAGATATAAGGCGCATCTGGTTGCTCAAGTATATACACAAACGTATGGAGTTGACTATTAAGAAACCTTCGCACCTATTGCAAAATTGAACTCTATACGGGTTCTCTTGTCTATGGCAGCAAATTTGGATTGGGAATTGCACCAAATGGATGTTTCAAATGCTTTCCTAAATGGATCTCTTGATGAAGAGGTCTACATGAAGTTGCCTCCAGGATTTGAAGACAAAGAAAAACCTGGATCAGTTTGTAAACTGAAAAAGTCCCTATATGGGTTAAAACAATCCCTTAGGGCATGGTTCACTCGATTTAGCACAGTTATGAAAAAATTTGGATACACACAAGGGCAGGCAGATCACACTATGTTTGTAAAACAGTCAAAGGATGGAAGAAAATCAATTTTGATTGTGTATGTTGATGATATGGTAATCACAGGGGATGACAATGATAAGATTACAAATCTCAAGGGCTTACTAAAATCTGAGTTCAAAGTAAAGGATCTTGGAAAACTTCAGTATTTCCTTGGGACGGAAATTGCTAGAAGCAAAACCGGTATTTTTATTTCTCAAAGGAAATACATCTAAGATCTGTTAAAAGAAATTGGAAAATTGGGTTGTCGTCCAGCAAGCACTCCACTAGAGAAGAATTGGAAGCTTAAGATCTTTGAGGATGATCCTTCAGCTAATAAAGAGAGATATCAACGTCTTGTGGGAAAGCTAATCTACCTTTCACACACTAGACTTGATATTGCCTATAATGTTAGCATAGTTTGTCAGTTTATGCATGCTCTAACCAAGAGACATCAGAGTGCTGTTGACCAAATCCTTAGATATTTGAAGGGAACTCCTAGCAAGGGTATATTGTTTAGAAAAAGTGACAATCAGTTAGTTGAAGGATTTGCAGATGCTGATTGGGTTGGTTCGGTTGAGGACAATAAGTCTACAATTGGATATTGTACAAAGGTTTGGGGGAATGTTGTAACCTGGCGAAGTAAGAAGCAAACCGTTGTGTCAAGAAGCAGTGCTGAAGCAAAATACAGAGCAATTGCACAAGGCATTTGTGAGTTAATTTGGCTTGAAAGGCTACTGTCAGAGTTGAATATTCCATTTAATAGTCAAATAAAACTATATAGTGACAATAAGTCAACAATAGCAATTGTAAACAACCCCATTCAGCATGATTGAGTGAAGCATGTTCGCATCGACAGACATTTTATCAAATATGAGATTGAAAGTGGAAATATCTGTCTATGTTATGTACCATCTGAATCTCAAGAAGCAGACGTTTTCACTAAACCGTTACTTAGGGCAGGATTTGAGACTAATGTGTGCAAGCTGGGAATGACAAATATACATTCACCAGCTTGAGGGGGAGTGTTGGTAAAGGCTATCAAGGGTCACCAAGGAATCATTATCTTTCCAGATTTTTAGTTACTTATTTCCTTTTTTTTTACACTGTAAACTTATTTCCTTTAAGCTGTAATTTAGTTTCCTTTTTTCTTTAGGCTATATTAGTGGGTTAATTACCTAGAATAGCTCCTAGATTATTGTTTAATTTTTGTATATATATCTGCCCAGTTCTTCATATCAAGGTAAGGAGAAATATTCAAACAATTGTCTTAGTTTTCAAACAGAACTAAGCACTGGAAATACATGCCTGATCTCTAAAATAAGCAACAGCTCTCTCAGCACACATTTCCAAACTCTCACCATTAGGTGGAGGTATGTCATAACTTCGCCGCCACTCGTGAACTTTTTCTTTGCCAAATCTGTCTGCTGTTTCCTTTTTGTTAAGACCTTGCAGTTCCCCATACCTAAAGAGAAGATAATTTATAAGTTGCAAAAAAATAAAATAAAATCAGAAGTCAAGATTACAGGAAAAAGGATAAAAGTGGAAACAATATCATTACATTCTTTCATTTAATTGCCAAGCTGTTACAACTGGAATTGATTGCTTTTGCGTTTCTTCACTAAAAATTTGACTCCATTTCCTTGCTTGTTCAGTCTCATTGTGTATAATGATTGGCACCTGTTGCCAGTTCAAACGCAGGTAAGCAAATAAAGAATAATTTGAACAAATCTTTTAGGGCATCAAAAGTGAAACTGTTCATAAAATTCAAGATGTTAATTTGCATTGTTGCAATGGAACATAACTGAGTTCTGAATGTGGTAGTGTGACTTTACTGTAATTTTAGTTCCATTAGATTAAAATGAGCAGCAAATAATAGCTCCTAAGACTTTGAACCCCACATGCTAAACATATTGTTTCCAACACCTAAATAAGACATTGCCCCTTGTTACCTTTCTACGACGGTGCTGGGTCATGGCAAGCATGGCAGTCATTTGTGCACGAATCAAGACCGAAGTAAATATCATGTCAACAGGTATGTTGCTGATTCTCTTACCAGCCACAATTGCCTCTTCCACACCCTTCTTTGTTAATGGCACATCAACACAACCAGTGAACAGATTCTTTTCATTCCATAACGACTCACCATGCCTAATCAGTATCAAAGCAGCCTCGCCTGAATTGATTAGGAGACAGATATGAGAAGTTATAAAAATATAGGTACAGCTCTAGTGTTCAGCTCAGGAGATACCAAATATAAGAAACCAAAGGGATTAATGTAGTCAGGCAATCATTTGATAATAATTATATACTCTCAATGATTATGTGTAAAACGCAGATTGAATGAAACTGGCTTACTTGTTTTCTTTTTGAATTCTTTAGTGCTGTCATTTGAGGGGTTTGAAACCGGATCAGCCACTGAAGTCCGAGAAGTTGAGGCGTAGACAACACTAAGAGTCATCTTAGGAGAGCTATAATTTCCCCTTCTTGAGGTCGCCAATCTAAAATCAACCTTGAAAAATTTTGAATTCGATTTCACCGAAACAATCCCAAATTCCTGATGGGATTGAAGAATCCCTAGCGCATGGTGAACCACAGCACTGGCCATTCTGAAAATCCGAGAAACACAAGGCAATTATTATGATATAACGACACAACACCAATATCAATTACTTCAAAAATACAAAGCAAAAGGCACCACGTACAGTTTCAGAGAGCATTAAAGAACAGAATATAGCATATTCTTTTCACACAGTAAAAAAAGGCAGGGAAAGAAATTTCAAACCAAGTTCAAACTCGAAAGTAAGGCCCTTCAACAAGCTCATAATCACCTTCATAACGAAAAGCTTTCATCACAAATTAAGTCAATACTAATCTCAAATACAGATCCATATTTGAACAATGCGACCATTATTATTTATTAGAAGGCGAATTAAAAACACAAGTCTCATCAAGATCTTAAATTTGACGAACTTATACACTGTCAAATGTATGAGAAGGGGAAAAAAGGATTAAAGGTCACATACAAACCTTGAAATGAAAACCCAGAAATTAAAAATAGCAACAATACACAGAAATGCAAGAAAGAAACAAGCTTGCGATTATAGAGAAAACCGGTAGGTAGAATCAAACCTGGTTATATAGGCCTACGGCAGAGAAAACGAGGAAGATGAAAGAAAGAGGGGGAGAGTTTATTACGAGAAAAGGTGGCGGAGAAGAAGAAAGAAAACAGGAAAGCAACAAGCTTTTAGACGTCCGTTTCAATTAAAAGGACAGAAAACATAAGAAGGAAAATGAGTTAGATAGGTGCAAATGAAAAGGAATCATGAACATAGAAGACGCCGACGGTTGTTGTCTTGCAGAAGAGTTGCTATGAAGAACAGTGAGATGACAGGTTTCCTCCTCTGTTTCACTTTCTCCAGTTGGCAAACAGACGGAAATTTGGCGGTGTATTTATAATGGAAATTATTGGATTTTCTCCCTATTTGTTTTTATTGGAGATAAGTACATAATAAGGGTGCAATTTCAATTTGGATTGCTTGGGATCTTCGACCGGAACTGGAAATAGTTTCATGGACTGGTAAATTTGACTTGGTTGAGACTTTGAAAGATTTGATTTTTACTTTTTTTATTTTTTTAATTTTAGAGGAATGCTAAGAATATTTCCCAATTTTTAACACTTTTCAACGCTCAAATGTTTGGTAACGAAAGAGAATAATGAGGGTGAAAAAAATATTCTAAAATTTTTTCACTTATTAACAACTAATAAAAAAAAGAGAGTTAAAAATTGGAGAATATACCCAGCATTATTCTATTTTTTAAGCTGGAAAAATCAACTTCCAACTCCCGTTCGCCAACTCCAACTCACATGGAGAGTTTGTTGCCTTCTTCATTTGACAGATTTTTCTAATTTGTTTTCACTGTTGTAAACACTATATATATAAAATACAGGTTTTTGTGCTCCTAAGGAGGCTGAAGCTATCTGCCTATGTGAGGTTCTGTCGTGGAATGGACTAATGTTTATTTCGAGATGGATAATAAGGAGGTCCTCGCCAATCAGCTTGATATTACTGAGTTTGGCCGCGTCATTCAGGATTGCAGGGATTTAATCCACTTTAAGTCAAGGATTTTTCTTGCGTTTTGTTAATAGATTAGCCAATGGAGTTGCTCACTGCCTTGCTAAAGCTGCCTCCTCTACTGCTAATTCTTGTTTTTGAGATGCTCCCCTTCCTTGTTATTGGAGGCTCTTGTTGTTGACTCTTGTTAATTTTAATGGAGATGTTATTTAAAAACTATTCTAAATTTCTAATTATAAATTTTCATGTATGTAAATTGGTAAATTACATTACATATATGACAGCTTATGATTTATTTGGTTCATAAATCTTTTTATGAATCTAATTTAAGAAAGTCTTAAAAAGAAATGACAATAATTCTGCTTTTCCTATTATAAGATTACACAGTGTTGAATGCACTCGAGAATATTAATGCATTTTAATTTCTGTAGCCAACTTTTAATTAATAGATAAATACTTGAGTATGTTTAAATAGATTAATATAAATTAGTTTTAGTGCGTGAAAAATTGATGACAATTATCTGTAAAATAAATATTGATGATGAAATATGATCATAGTCACATAAATGTGAAAGAAATGTTTTTGTGTACTTGCAGTTCAGAAAAAAAAAAATTATTCCACAACCCATATTATGAATATGAGAGCATAAAACTAATTTCAACCCTTCTATAACAAAAAATTAAAAAAAAAAAAAGAACTTCAACAATCCTTCAAGAAGGTAGAGGGACCTAACTCTCATATCATAAGCAAAACCCATGGGAATTTTTTTTTTCTATAAGAAACCCATGGGAAATTTCAAAAAGAAAAATTAATAGCAATTATTAAATATGATTACCAAACAAAAGCAACCTTTCAAAGTCCATTAATGACACCTAACTTCATCGCCTCACTTTGGTGAGTGCTTTTCTCAAGCAAACTCATACACCATTTCTTAATTATAAACATCAAACATCTTGACTCCATTTCCCACTTTTATAAGCTTGTAAAAATAAAAGTGAATGTAATTTAAAAAATTAATAAAAATAATCAATAAATAAGTATGTGCCCAAAAAAATATCAAAAAAAATTTTAGATAAATTCAATCTATCGTATGATCCATAAACCAATTCATTCACCCAATAAATTTTTTAGACAAATAACATCGAATTAGCATACAGATAACATTCAATCTATTTACTTAATATATTTTTTAGGCACACAGCACTGTATTAATATACAAATAATATAATATACTGAATCTATCTAAATTTTTTTTTTTTGAAATATAGCCATTAATTGTCTCCTCTCCTCACGTAGGCATGCGAATGACTACATACATAAACAGGATTTGGAAAAACACAAAGCCGATCGTGATCAACCCATAACCATCCATTTGATTATCCTATTGACTATTGTCTTTAATTTCGATAATTCTCGCCAAGCCTTGAACAAACAATCTTCATTTTATCCTTTTTGATTGTTCAAAGAAAATTTCAACCAATATTTACGTATTGGCAAGTATTTCTTATGGTATGAAATTGTACACATTGCAGAGACAATCAAGTGCCAAGCCTCCAAGGATGCCCAAAAAACATTTACCCAAGAGGAATATTTGCAAGAAAATGGTAGGTTCATTAAGAAAACGATACAAGAATAAACAAATTCGAGCAGATATAATGATAGCTAAATATATTATAGCTCAAACATTGAGTCCATTAACAAGACAAATTAACAGTCCTCTAAGCGTTGAAAGAACGCAAGAATCCCAATAATTATATATAAAAATTGATGATGGAATAATAGGCACCCAAAGGGAAGGGAGATGAAAAATCTAATCTTCATACTCTTGGTATTGCCTGAGAAGCTCAGTGCAACCAGACATGGGTTCTTCGATCATGAAACCCATAGCATTGGCATAACGTTTGTTGGAAGCAATGCCATTGTAGTTAGTCAAAATAACACGGGCACGATCGCGGCCTGATGCTGGTGATTTGCATTTCTTCAGGGGGCTGCTAACTACCATAGCATCACACATCTGATCCTGATGATCCTCATCAACATATATTTTATATTTTCCACTTGAGTCTGTGGTTGCTTCCTTGCTGTATACAAGATCCATTGTCTTCCTGTCCCTGCATTCCACTCTCACCTTGGCACCTATCCAGAAGCAACAATCTCAAGCCTCATACACTGCTATTATAATTTTTAATTCAAATTGCTATCAAGCACCACTAGGGCTGTTCAAATATGATTTTAATGATGGATCACACCGGTCGAGTTCCAAGTCGATTTTAATGATAGATTATTAGATACAAGTCAATTCAAATGCAAATTAACATACATTTATCAGTTCATCCAACAAATTATAGGCATCTTTGTTTGAAGTGAACTCATGCAATTCTAATTGCTAGATTAAGCAGAATCAAATCGAGAAAATGGAAAACAAAAATATTAACACTAGCAAATCGATAAATCACACAATTCTGATGTTGACGGATCACAGAGATTTCGTACACTTCCAGTGACAGTAACGGCAAATGAAATGACCACAAAATCCAGCATTCAGTGCACATAAGACGCATCAGTTGAACAAATCAGAGAGTTAATAATAGTTCATACTTGAAATAAGGAGGCGTGTACATAACAAGATCTAGAAAAAACCAGTCAAACATGAACCTACATTTGGTCGATAACCTGTAGATACACTCAGTTTTACGGCTTTTAAGAAGAAAAAGAAGGATTTCGTCTAAAGTTAAATGTAAAGGGAAAAAAAATTCAGTCGCAGATCTAGCAATCTACAGTCATGAAAATGAGAGAGATTTATACCAGCGATGTAGGTAGTTTTGGGGGTCTCAAAGCCAGCATTGCAAGAATCACAATAGACGAACCCTTCCACTTCAAAGGGATTTCTTGCGGGGCGAGCGGCGGCGACGATGGCCGGAAGAACGCAGAGAGCGAACAGTAACGCTAATCGAGCCATTGCGGTTGAAGAATGAGAGACGCGCAGAGACCAGATGGGGAAATAAATAAGAAATGAGAATGAATTTGAAACGCAATGCGATGAAAAGAAGAAGTAAGTAGAAAAGGAAGAGGAAAAGTGTAGGCTTTAGCGGTGATAGCGCGTTCCAGAAAAATTCAGGTGTGGGAGCACAAATTTGAAAGCGGTGGACTTGATTGGTATTTTTGTAAATAAAAATTGATTTGATGGTGATTTAATTTGATTTTTGTTGTCGTGGCGCATTTTGAATGGAAGAGGGGACAGATTAAGTGAATGAAGTAGTGTAGAAGAAAGACAATAAATGCAGTGATTGATGGCAGCTGGAAATGTCGGTGCTCACATGGGCATAACTGCATTAAGTCTTAAGATGAGATAAGCAAAGTGCGGATCAGGTGTAGTCCAGTCTATTGAGTTGAAGATGTTTCTGTATGCTGTCATCGTCATTCATCAATCACGTCCACGTTTATAGGCAGCCTTGAATTGGGCTTAGCTTAAAGGTTAAAGGAATATTTTTTTTTTTAAAAAAAAACGCAACATAATTGTAAAAATAGAAATTTTAAAAATTATTTTTAAAAAATATGGAGAGCTTAAAGATTTTTTAAAAAATGTCAAAATCGCCCTAAATTAGTGTTTTATTCTAAATTTATTCAACAATTATTTAAATTTTACTATAAATTAATAAAAATTAAATTTATAAAATATTTTTTAAATGTTTACTTAAAGTTTACTCAAATTATACTTAATATTTATCTAATATTTACTAAAAAAATAAAAATTAAATTTATATAATATTTACTTAAAAATTCATCAAGTTTTATCAAAAAGTTATCCAAAATTTATCCAATATTAACTACAAATTAATAAAAATTGAAGTTACAAAATATTTATCAAATATTTATTTAAAATTACTCAAGTTTTATCCAAAATTTATTCAATATTTATCAGAAAATTAACAAAAATTAAAGTTACACAAGAATTACTCAAAGTTTACATAAGGTTTACTTGAGATTTACCTAAAGTTTACTCAAAATTTATTTGAGATTTACCATATATTTATTCAAGAATCTACCTAACATTTACCAAAATAAATAATCTTAATTAAGTTAATTAAATACAAATTTACATATTTTTTTATAACTAAGATTTGTCCATAGTTTAATTTGATAATTAAATTAATTAAATTCAAATTTATATTTTTTTCTAATTAAGTTAATTAAATAATGATTAAAAATAAATAAATATATACATAAAGATAAATATTGGCCTTGTAAGTTAATAAAATTCTTAATTAATGTTTAAAATGTGAAAAATAATCATTTTATGTCTTAGTTAAATAAAAAATATGTTAAATACATACTGAAATGTAGTATTTAAAAAAATAGATAAAAATAAAAACACAAAAAATAAAAATAAAAACACAAAAAATCTACCGGTGAAATTGTAAAAAACTTTACAATTTTACTGAACGACATAAATTTTCCAAAGTTTTCCAAAGGTAAAGAATTTAGACCTACTATAATTGTTGGGCTTGATTAGATTTGGATTTGGAGAATTTTACAAAAATATTAAAAAATAGTACCTATTTGTATTTTTATTGGCGCTTAAAGTTTTTTTTAATTTTACCGAAAATAAATTTTTAAAATTATAACAGTATCTAAATTTTAAAATCATCACAAAATATACCTAGATGATTTATTTTTGGCATATATTCGATATACCTTGGCAACATCTTAATTCAATTTTCACAAAATAAAAAACAAAAGAAAAAAAACAATTAAATCATTAAATAAGAAGAAGAATAAAATTCAATCAAAATTCAAAACATTACAAAAATTTCAAACAAATAATTTGATATATCTTTCAGAATACATTGAGAATTCCTTAGAAAATGCCTTTGGAATATTTTGGATATAGTTTAGGAATTCTCAAAGAATTTCTTAGAAAAAATTTTCTAAGAATATATTAAGGATACCTTTGGAAATTACATAAAAATATATATAGTATACTTTAGGAATACTTAGGATATATCTTAGGAATTTATTGAGAATTCCCTGGAAGCAATTCCCTAGAAATGTCTTAAGGATATTTCGATATATATTTGAAAATTTCATGTAAATACTTTAGGTATATTTCAGAAAAATTTTAGGTATATTTTGGAGATATTTAGATCAAATTGCCCAAATTAAAAAAAAAAAAAGAAGATGAAGAGAATTTCATCAAAATTACTTATTACTCATGAGTAAAGAGTTCGGATCGAAAATCATTTCCTTACCACCTTTTTTCATATTAATTTTGAATTTTTTCCTTTAAAATTATTTTCTATAATCAAAATTTAAAAGTCGATAAAAATTATCGTTTAAAATATCAGGATGTCATCGTTGAGATAAGTTTGCAAGAACTCTCCACTGTCGTTTGTGAGATACTAATAATAGCGCATCATAATAAGTGATTTGACAAATGAAAACACATACTTCAATCAATCTGTTAAAAACAAACACTGACATGAAAACACAAAAAAAAAGGGGAAAATTTATATCCTCTAGCAACGAAGATTATCAATAGAAGTTTTTTTAGTGCTCAATATATCTAAAGGGCCAATGAATCGTTGTTAGTGTGATTATCTTCTCCATACTCGAGATCATGTCACCGCATGTAAGGTGATTCCTTGAATCTATTCATTTTGATTTATTGTCCGAGAAGAGATGGCACCGTTAGCCTTTAAAATTTTACTATGTTTCCACCCTTTATTTTTCACCATTAAAACTTCAAAGTAAGATTCTAAATAGATTTAAGTGAAGATGGAGATGGAGAGGTGAGGGCAGAGAATTGTAAGGTGTAGTTGCTAAAGGAATAAGTGATGATGCTGGTGGTTTCACTGAAGTATGACTACAGACTGTAGATAGAGAAAATTAAGAGAAAAATATTTCAGTAAAAATAAAAAAAAGAATATTGAGAATGTTTTTGTAAATAAAATGATAAACGTGGGTATTTTGTGAAATTTCTCCTTAGATTTTTGCTTAACTTAGAGCAAAGAGGAAATTTTATGAAACACCGAAATTTACTTTTTTTTTTTCATTTGAATCGAAATTTTTTTCGTTTGTACTGATTGCTCTCTATTTTATTCTCTTTCCATTTTCCTATCTCTGCACACAAAACACCCTCAATGCAATCTATCACCACCAGTGCACAAACACCCTCAACAAAGTCGGCTACTGCAGCCTTGACTATTGGAAAGTCAACAAAACCCCGTCTCTTAATTAACTGATTCCAGTCAGCAATTCTCAATGACTTTGCCGGAGAATTGAACCCGCCGAAGAGATTGTCGAAGTTTCGACAATGGCGAGAAAGCCAAGCACATTGCATTAGTGGGGAGCTGTGATCGAGATATGAGTGAAAATTTATTTGATGAAATTCTAGTTGGCAACGAGTAGAGGAAAGAGAATCAAGAACAAATGGAAGTTGGTGCATAAGTCATTGCAAGAGAGATTGTGAGAAAGAGTTGGAATTCAAATTCAATTGAAGAATGAAAATTTATAGGAATCTAATAAGAACAAATATAGAAGGATAAACTCATTAGACGTTAAAATCAAGAGATTAAGAACTTAGTAGCAGAGAATTTATAGTCAAATGATTGAGTTTTAATTAACAACACTCTCTTCTTCTCTTCTTTCTTCTTCTTCTCCTCCTAAGGAATCTCAAGGAATTTCCAATCAAAAGTATACTAAAAATATTTTTAAAGTAAACAGAATATATTCCAGAGAATTTCTCATAGAGAATTCTCAAAAAAACTTCTTAAGGTATACTAAAAATATTCTTAAGGTATACTAAAGATATTCTTAAGGTATTTATTAGGTATATCCAATGAATTTTTCAAGTTATTCTCAATGTATTCCGAAAATATTCTCATGGTATATTCAAGATATTCCGAAAAGTATACTAAATATCAACAATAAATTGAATATTGTTAATTTGAAATTTTTTTTATGCTTTGAATTTGGATTTAATTTTATTCTTTTTCTTTAATAATTTAATCTTTCTTCTTCTTCTTATTTTGTTTTTTTTTTATTAAAAATTGAATCAAAATATGTTCAAAGTATACCAAAAGTATTCCATAAACATACCGTCTATGTATATTTTGGGGTGATTTTCAGATTCTAATCATATTTTGGAGTGATTTTCAGATCTATGTATTGATATAATTTTAAAAAGTTTTTTTCGATAAAATTCAAAAAAAAACTTTCAGGTGAAATAAAAATATAAATATGTATTCATTTTTTTTGGTAATTTTATAAAATTCCCTAGAGCAAAATGAAACCATGGGCCGCAAATTGGAACCTAGATTGGCAAGAAGTTAAACCAAGTTAGGGTCCTTCTTGTGATCCTAAATGTTTAGGAAAATTTATGCGGAATACTAATATTTGAAAGATTTTTTTAATTTTATCTATAAAATTTATGTATTTTCATTTATAGTTTTTATATTTTTATTTTTACTATTTTTTTAAATATTAGATTTTATTATGTATTAAGTACATTTTTCATTTAATTAAAATATAAAACAGTCATTTTTCACATTTTAAATATGAATTAAGAATTTTAATAACTTGCATGATCACCATTTTGTCTTTATGCATGTATTTATTTATTTTTAATCATTATTTAATTAACTTAATTAGCAAAAAACTATGTAAACTTGAATTTAATTAACTTAATTACCAAAGTAAACCTTGGACAAACCTTAATTACACAAAAAAATTGTAAACTTGTATATAATTAACTTAATTAAAGTTATTTACTTTGGTAAATCTTGATAGATCTTTGGTAATTTTTAATTGAGAGATTGATTTAATGTTGGTTAAAACTTGGATAAATATTGGGTAAATATTGGATAAATTTTAGGTAAATTTTATGTAACTTCAACTTTGATAAATTTTCTTATAAATATTGAGTAAATCTGAGGTATAACTTGAATAAACCTTAAATAAATTTTTAATAAACCTTTTGTGACTTCAATTTTTATTAATTTTATAGTAATCATTGGATAAACCTTGGATAAATATTGGGTAAATATTGGATAAAATTTTGGATAAACCTTATGTAACTTTAAATTTCATTAATTTTGTAGTAAATTTTAAGTAAACCTCGAGTAAACCTTGGAATAAGTCTTGAATAAATATTTTGTAATTTTAATTTTCATTAATTTTTTGGTAAATCTCGAATAAACCTTGGATAAATATCGAATAAGCCTTGGGTAATTCTTGGATAAACCTTGAATAAATCTTATGTAATTTCAACTTTCATTAATTTTCTTGTAAATATTGAGTATAACTTGAGTAAACCTTAAGTAAATTTTTTATAAACCCTATGTAACTTCAACTTTTATTAATTTTCTCATAAACATTTAATATAACTTAAGTAAATATTGAGTAAATTTTAGATAAACCTTTCGTAAATTCAATTTTCATTAATTTTGCAGTAAACCTTTAGTAAACTTTAGGTAAATCTTAGGTAAATTTTGAGTAAATTTTAGGCAAATTTTAATAAATATTGAGTAAATTTTGTGTAATTTCAACTTTTATTAATTTTCTGGTAAATATTATGTAAATAATGTGTATAACTTGAATAAATATTTAAATAAATTTTTTATAAAATTTTTATAACTTCAATTTTCATTAATTTTATAGTAAATCTCATATATTTGATAGTTTTAAAAAAAAATTTGAGTGTCGACATTTTTGTAAAATTCCAACAATTGACCTATTTGAGTGGATCTCTGCGGTCCTAATTAAGAAGTTTTCTTTCTGGCCTAAATACAACGAATGAAGACCAATACCAGAGTTTCTCCTTATTCCCTCCATTGACATAATTCTAAGCAAATTCAAGTTTTATACTTTATTCGCACAAGTTTCAGGAGATGATAAATCTGAATCAGAAGAAAGGGAAAAAAAAAAGGGTTAAAAAAATTTGGTGAAGAGAGAGTTTTTGGTGTTTCAAGCTAGTTAAAAGGTTCCAACAAGAAAGCTAGTCAAAAGGTTTTCTTACGGAACAAAATTTTCTGAGAAAGCAAAAAGAAAAAAGAATCATCAATCCTTTTCTTGGAGCCAAGAGCTTAATTTTGAAGCAAGAAAGAACATATGCCATAAACTCGATAGTTCTTTGAAGTTGTCTGGTGGCTTATATCAGTTGCTGATCATAACAAAAGTTACAGGTATAAATTCATTTCAAATATTCTTTACATGTTAATTTTTCTTTATATATAATACTTATTTATTATTTTTATAATTATATAAAGTTGATTATGTTAAAAATAAAGATTCTTGAATAGAACTCTGCTATTATGCAGAGTTAATTGCTAAAAATATAACATTCTAAAGGCGGGCAAGAATTTGATTTAAGCATTTACCATTTAACATTAGCAGTCAATCCACAGCTGTATCACGCTTCTTGTGTTGATATGAACTAAAATGGCATTGTCTCTTTAAATAAATAGAAATAAAATATTGTCTCAACTAACATTCATACTTGAAAACAACCCCTTGACAATTCTCAATGAAACTAAAATGTAAAAACCCATATAGTTATTGTTATATTTATATACATGTTAGCCAAGATGAGATAGTAATTGTTTCATGTCAGAGATCCAAATGTAGGGCTAAATAACAGTCCAAAATGTTAATCAATAAGTGATTTGATTGATATTTGTGAGAATTGTGAGAGGTATCGGATTCGAGTCTATTTGCTACTATCCATCAATATTGACATTTGTAGTGTGTATTAGAGAATAACTATCACTTATTGTGCAGTTAACGAACTATTATGCCTCTTAACTAAAAAAATGACAATCCAATACCGTGAAGGTTGTATAGTGTAAGATTAATGAGACAACCCCCTCTTTATGATCAATTGGTCTTAGAAGAATTAGTAAGCGCTTGACATTCATAACTAATATCAAAATCAAAGGCAGAAGTTCAATTTTCAGCAGGAGCAATTGAAGCGAGAGATGGTTGATTAGCAATTACTTCGTGGCAGAAGCACTTTTCTTATCACCAATTAATTTTAAGAGAATTAGTAACCGATTGATGTCAACGGCATATAATTAACATTGGCAAAGTCAAAGTCATAGATGGGAGGCAGGGGCGAGTGTTGGTGTAAGGCTTATCAATTTTGCAACTCCTATTTTTGTTATATGGCCTTTTCAATATGAATGCTGGAGAAAATTTTTTATATGAGAGTTCCATTCAACTTTTCAAAGTTAACTAAAAAAAAAAAAATTATTTTTCATATTCATGAATAAAGATATAGTTGCAGAATGGAAGGAGTCCTCAAGTTATATAGCTACAACCCAACATTTATTATTATTTTTAAAAAAAAAAAAAATAGAATGGCTACTGTTCGTGACCATTTGATTAAATTCAAGCCAAAATGCCTGATTAAGCTTCACTTCCACTAATCCCACAGAGAAACAATGTTCATCCATGATGATAATCTCGTCTCCACGGACCCCCACCACCACTAACCAAGTTGACTTTCGAACTTTCCATTGATTTGTCCACGCTGGCAGCCGTTTTTGAAGACACTACCCATATAGTTTTACTTTTTCATTTCAACACCCACATTTTGATTTGATTTCCTGATTTTCTTTATTATTATTAGTACTTTTTAGATCTCTGCTTATAGCCTAAATTCGCATCTTTACAATTCCGTTGACATTTCACAACATGAATTTCACTAATATTGTTTCTCAATTGATTGAAAGTTAATCACAAAGAAAATGATCTTGCACTGTTTGATGCGTCAAAGCTTCTAGACTGTTACTGACTTTATCTTGCTCCAGTTCATCATATATACCTGCAAAACCAATGTTGAGGCCAGCACGGGAAAGTTAAAAGAAAAAAGAATAAAGAACAAGGGAAATACCAAAAATGGCGGTCTGTTCATTGAAACAGCTATTGCCACTAATTTTGTTGGGTTTCATGGTATCTCTATCTCATGGAACTGTAAATCAAAGCTTCAAAATTAAAGCAGTGAATCTTGGAGGTTGGCTCGTAACAGAAGGCTGGATTAAACCTTCACTTTTTGATGGCATCCCCAACAAAGATTTGTTGGTTTGTACATATTTCTAATTCTTGTACCTTAAGTTTGGATTTTATTAGCTTATGATTTTAATCAAGTGCTTAATGATTTGTTGCAGGATGGAACTGGACTTCAGTTTAAATCAGTAAAAGTTGGGAAGTATCTTTGCGCTGAATTAGGCGGAGGAAGTATAATAGTTGCTAACCGGACCGCCGCATCCGGCTGGGAAACATTCAGAGTAATTAAGTGAATCATGTTTACATTTGCTTCATTTTATTGGATTAGAGTCGAGGAAATTAATTGATTACTAAATATTTGTTATAATGTATATTGAAGTTGTGGAGGATCAACGAGAACACTTTCAACTTCAGGGTGTTTAGCAAACAATTTGTGGGATTGGATCACGCCAATGTCAATGGGAGTAAAGTAGTAGCTGTTTCCAACATAACAGGAACATCGGAAACGTTTGAGATTGTCAGAAACTCTGGTAATTCTACACGTGTTAGAATCAGAGCATCCAATGGATTCTTCTTGCAGGTGAATTGGCTTTATCCCACAGCGAACCCACTATTAATTCCTCTTTACACAATATTATAGCATTGACTAATTGCAGGTGAAAACAGAGGAACTGGTGACTGCAGATTATGCAGGAGACACCAAATGGGGTGACGATGACCCATCAGTATTTGTGATTACTATTTCTGGCAGAATGCAGGGAGAATTTCAAGTGACTAATGGTTACGGTCCGAAATTAGCCCCACAAGTTATGCGGGTAAGGACTGCATAATTATCTGAAACTATAATTGTTAATTATGTTGCATGAATTTTTGAATGGATCATGCAAATTTCAGCAACACTGGAGCACATTCATAGAGGAAAATGACTTCAAGTTCATATCGCAAAATGGGTTAAATGCTGTAAGAATACCCGTTGGTTGGTGGATAGCAAGCGATCCCACCCCTCCAAAGCCTTATGTAGGCGGTTCACTTCAAGCTTTGGACAATGCCTTCTTGTGGGCAGAGTATGTCAAAATCATTCTGTTTCTCTAAGCAAGAAATGCCTATATCAATAACGTTCACTATATCTTTGTACTTGCAGAAAATATGGCGTGAAGGTTGTTATTGATTTACATGCAGCCCCCGGTTCCCAAAATGGTTTCGAGCACAGCTCTTCTAGAGATGGCTCTCAAGAATGGGGCCTAACTGATGCAAATATAATACAAACTGTTAATGTCATAGACTTTCTGACTGCCAGGTATAATTGAACTTTGGATCTTATTAATATATAGTTAATAGAATAACTATTGATACATGGTTTTATAGATATGCAAAGAGCCCCAGCCTGTATGCAGTTGAGCTGATAAACGAGCCTCTGGCCCCAGGAGCAAGTCTAGAGAGCTTGACAAAGTACTACAGCGCTGGTTATGATGCAGTGAGGAAACACTCTTCCACAGCTTATGTGGTGATGTCAAATAGGCTAGGACCCTCAGAACCAAGAGAGCTCTTCCCTCTTGCTAATGGCTTAAATAAAACAGTGATTGATATTCATTACTACAATCTTTTCGTTGATATATTCGACAACATGACTGTCCAGCAAAACATTGATTTCATCCACACTAATCGCTCGGCTCAGTTGAACTATGTCACCACATCAAATGGTCCTCTCACTTTTGTTGGTAGGCATCTCTTTAGTTTTAAGAAGTTACTGTGTTGTTTAACATGGGCCAGTCTCGGTAATTTTTCTATGATTGTTTCTGGTTTTGCAGGAGAATGGGTGGCAGAGTGGCAGGTTTCAGATGCAACAAAAGAAGATTACCAAAGATTTGCCCAGGCCCAATTAGATGTATATGGCCGTGCAAGTTTTGGGTGGGCTTATTGGACTCTTAAGAATGTGAACAATCACTGGAGCTTGGAGTGGATGATCAATAATGGTTACATCAAGCTTTAGGTTTTTCGCCAACCTCAATCAACATTAGTGTCTCTTTTGATATATTTCATTTCCAGCGAAACTATATCCATAATACCAGCTTACTCCACGATGATAAAGGAAAAAAAAAAAGGGTTAAACTGTATTGTGGGCATATATGTTTTGGAAAAAACAAAAACCAATACCTATAATTTGTTATGTCATATTATCGATCCGTACTGAAAAAATAAGCTCAAAAATATGAATCTGAATATTGAAGATTTAATAGGCATAAAATGCATCAGAAAAATATATAAAACACAATTACGTAAATAGAGTTCATACAATATGTTGGTAGTAGCGAATGTAAAATTATTATTAAATTAATTATATAATAATAATAATTACAAGAGATATTCAAATTATTATAATAACTAACTGAAAATAGATATAACAATTGCTGTCGTAGACATATAATAGCAGTTTTAATAAATATTATATAAATTTTATGACACATGTAAATCATTTTTGTGAGGGTGAGTGAAGTAGAAATGAAGAGAAAGGAAACACTGAGAGCAATAGTGATGTGAGTAAGATATAAGAATAGTCAAACCAAAACCATATAAATGAGATTGAAGTGTTGGGTTTTGTGGGTCTGGAATCGCCATATCCAACCCAAACCTCATATGAATTTAATATATATAAAAAAAAAATTTATATAAGAACATAAATGTTCTTCCATCATCTCCCTTTCTTTTTTATATAAAAGAAAATCTCTTCTTCCCAATCCATTCAAAAAGATCATGTGAGGCATTCGTACGGTGGATTTCAAGTTCCATTCTAGTAATTCCACTTATTGAACCATTAAAAACATTCAAGATCACGCTTAACAAGTAAGTTTCTGTAACCAATCTTGATCTTCATTAGTATCAGAGTTTAATCATGTGTCTTTGTGCTTGATTGAAGTTTAGATTAAGATTTATGCAATTAAATCATGAAAATTCACCAAAAATCTGTAATTTCTTCAATTTTTTGAGATATTGTTTCTCTGTTTCATTGAGTGTATTTGGTATGATTGGAAAGCTCTCGTTACAAGCTTTCTATTAAGTATTTTTTTCATAATTTTTGGATGAATAGATGAATTATTATGAATTTTTGAAGTTTCAGATCGTATTTTGTATTATTTAATTTCTGGAAATTTGTTTTTGTGCGATTCTACTCTCAAGCATTTTTTTTTGTTGCTAAAAAGGTGTCAAATTCGCAATTTTTTGGTCCCAAGTGATAGAAAAGACTCGAAAACCTAGGGAAAATTGTGAAAACGGTTCTGTAACGACCCTCGAAGATGGTGCGTGTGTGGCAATCAATAAATGGACTGACGTGGCAGAATCTGCTGAGCTGGCATTGAGGTGGCGTGCCAGCAAGGATTACACCATCACTTCTGATGGGATCCCAAACAAAGATTTGTTGGTTTGTTATTTTCATTCTTGAATCTTAATTAAATTTGGGTTTTATTAGCTTAGGAATTTAATAAAATGTTTAATGATTTATTGTAGAATGGAACTGGACTTCAGTTTAATTCAGTAAAAGTAGGGAAGTATCTTTGCGCTGAATTAGGCGGAGGAAGTATAATAGTTGCTAACCGGACCTCTCCAGCAGGCTGGGAAACATTCAAAGTAATTAATTAAGTGAATCATGTTTACATTTGTTTTATTTTATTGCATTAGAGTCGAGGAAATCAATTACTAAATGTTTGCGATAAATGTGTATTGAAGTTGTGGAGGATCAATGAGAACACTTTCAACTTCAGGGGTTTATCAAACAATTTGTGGGATTGGATCGCACCATTGTCAATGGGCATAAAATTGTAGCTGTTTCTAAGAAAACAGGACCATCAAAACAATCTGAGATTGTCAGAAACTTGGGCGATTCTTCCCGTGAATCAAGTCTTGCAATGGATACTTCTTTCAGGTGAATTGGCTTTATCCTGCAGCGAAGCCGTTATTAATTTCTCTCTAAATAATATTAGAGCATTATTAAGCGGAGGTGTGAACACAGGAGCTGGTGACTTCAGATTATACAGGAGACACCCAATGGGAGTATTTGTGATTATTTCTGGTAGACTGCAGGGAGAATTTCAAGTGACTAATGGTTATGGTCCGAAATTAGCCCCACAAGTTATGAAACGTAAGGACTACATAAATTGTCCTAAATAAGAATTGTTAATTATGTTGCATAACATTTTTAATTCATCATGTAAATTTCAGCAACACTGGAGCACATTCATAGTGGAAAATGACCTCAAGTTCATATCGCAAAATGGGTTAAACGCTGTAAGAATACCCTTTGGTTGGTGGATAGCGAGCTATCCCGCCCCTCCAGAGCCTTATGTAAACGGTTCCCTTCAAGCTTTGGACAATGCCTTCTCGTGGGCAAATTATGTGAAATCATTTTGTTTAAGCAAGAAATGTCCATATCAATATCAATTAATGACCGTATCTTGTTACTTGCAGGAAATATGGACTGAAGGTTGTTATTGATTAGCATGCAGCCCCCGGCTCTCAGAATGGTCAAGAACACAGCTCTTCTAGAGAAGGCTCTCAAAAATGGGGCTCAGGTAAAACTATACAACAAACTGTTAATGTCATAAGACTTTTTGACTTCCAGGTTTAATTGTTTGCATTACTCCAAAGGACCTATGATAGCCCTATAAAATTGTTTCCATATGTATTAATGCAAATTGACAGGTGCTTATGCTTTTGCTTTGAGCATCTTAAACGCAACAATAAAAAGTTTTTAATACATTGCCATATAATTGTTTGACAGCAGCTTTACGTATGTCGTTAATTAACAATATATATATATATTGAGGTGCTTATGTTTTTTCAATTAATCTCAGGTTTCTTTGTTCTTTTTAATCTGTTATCGCTTATAGTTTTCCTCAGTAAGCAGTTTTTAGATATTCAATAATGTGAATGGCTTTGTTAAATCTGTTGAACATAAATTTTCTTGTCTTTTTCTTATTTCTGATATGTTCAATGTTTGATAGTATCTACCGCCTTTGGCTTACAATGCTTCGTTTCTTTGTTGTTGGTTTGGGAATTTGGTGGATTCCTGACAGCTGGGAAAGAATGCATTGGGCTGCTCTCTGTCAAGGTACTTGCCCCTTCCTAGATCTGTAGGAGACTTAATGATGAGTTTTGCCGGTAAAAAAACAAAGCTTCGATACTTGAGATTGTGGTTTAGTTATTCAGAATTACCATGCGAAAAATCCCTATTGCCGTTCGATCATATCTGTAGGCTGTAAGCGGATTTTCCTTTTCCTTTTCTTTTATTTAATTTTACACAACGTCTTTCGAATTCTAGGTTTTTTTGCTGCAAGGTGAAAAATTCTTATGTTTTTGATATATTGATATAAAGTTTGCATCTGTGCATTTGTTCTTTGTGTAAGATCAGTGAACTGATGAAGCATTCTTGGTGCTCTTACTATGTTTTCAGTTGTGTCTGTTGAGTTAATATGGAGCAATTATATGTGCATTCTCACATAATTCTGCAATTTTCTCTATTTTATTCTCTCTCTATGGAAAGCTAATTTTCTCATCTGAATTTCGCTCTTCTATCTCTCTTTTGATTACTTAAATTGATCAATCTCCGTAAATTGAATGTATAAACGATTTTCCCTGATAATTTCTTCTTTTTTCTTCCTCTTTGCTTGAAATGTGAGATAAAACTCTTCAGTCTTCACATAAATTATGAAAATTGAATGCATACAGCCTTTTTGCTAATTGCCAGTTTTAATCGAAGACTCGCTGATAGTCTTCAGTCTTGACCTAACAGAAACAGAGAAGAAAACAAAGGAAAACAATATGGATGAAGAAGAATTCCACCGCCTTCTTCATATGTTCCCTGTTATCTGATCTCGCGATTACCATGAACTCATTATCAAGCCTTTTTTGCTTATGGGTTCTTTTCTTCTTTTGAAATTTGCTAATAATTTCTTCAATTTCAGATTGACTTGGACTCATCAAGGCAATCGACTTCTCGGCCTCCAAAGGATGAGGCACTGCCACTTCAAATTCCTTTTTCTACTCTTGTCTATCTGTGGTTTATGTATTGATTGTGATATTATTGCCGCAGCTAGTGAAGAAGTGGCAGAGGCATGGATGGAGCCACAGGAAGGGGATCACAAGGAAATGGACAATCATGCTATTGATGTTCATGGTATACTGTTGCATTAAATTTTGTATTGCTTGTGTGTTTGCATATGTCTGATTGAGGGATTTAGGTTTTATTTATTTATATATTTCATGTGAGTTTGTTTGAATAGATGCGTTTTTGGAGAAGCTAAAGCTGTCAGCTGAGAGGAAGGTATATTATTTTACCTAATTATTTACATTTGTTGTCATTGGAAGTTGTATTGGATGTGTTCTTATAATTTACTTTATAGAAAGTATTGAATTTGAAAGGAAAAAGGTGGCTTATGGAGTACATAATTAGCATTTTTATCTATATTATGTTTTCATTTTTAATGTTTTAGTTTTTTTTAGATATATGATTCCTCTCTCTTCACTTTTTTTTGGAATTTAGCATTCTATAATTGATTTTCTTATCGACTGGGTTTTAAATCAATAGTAAAATATAGTTGAACATCTTTTCTTTGTGATATGAATAAGACTCTGATTACATACTATAGAGATATTAGAACAAAACTTAATTATACACCATTTGTACTTCCGTTCAACACCACTTGTGAAGGTGCCAAATCAATAATACATCTTAGCTTCAACAGAAATTATTGGGGCCAAGTCAATGCTAAACCTTTCTTTATCCTGACATTAGTTGACTAGCTAGCCATACCTCTATCGAGAAAAGCTTTTATGCTCATGTGGTTCAATTTTTTGAATTACTACCTCTTTGTTCCTTCTTTACAGATCTGATAAGGTAAAAGACGAAAATGACTTTACAGGATTCAATGGCATGGCCATCACAAAACATTATCTATATATGTCGTCACTACTTTGTGATATCAATGTCATAGATAAGACCAGAGTAAGTAAATTTTAATGCTGATGTAGTTGCAATATGTTTGGTGCATCCTATTCCCCCATTCTACATTATTCTACATTCTTTTGTTAAATTTGTAGAACTATTGAATAATCAACCTAATCTAAATTCCATTCTCTCTTAAAGTGACACAAACAACAGGATGCATAAACAAGTACCTATTGCATTCAACAAAGACTTTATCTTTCCCACCATCATAAATTTTATGCTTGAAATCTGAAATCTGAATCTTAATGCCTCTAGCAAGAAAAGATATATATATTGAATATAATTGGCCCAAGGTGTAAATCAATTCTTTAATTAGCCAATTAGGATCAAAGGAGTAAATGAATTCTTGAATTAAGAACAAATATGCAAATGAGCTCTTATCGTTTTTATGATTTGATAAAAATTTTCAACATAATTTTGTGAGTTTTATAAAAGATTATGTGTTGTTAGACTAATATTTATTGATGGCATTAGGATAATGTTTTGTTTCACAATTTTGGGGCTGCAATTTTCTAACTTTGCATAATGAAATTGGTTATTTCATGTCGGACCATTAAACTCAGTTCAAGGTTATATATTGTGAGTGTTGTCATTTAACCATGTGATCTAACGTTATCTCTAATCTTGCATAGGTACATGGATTTTGTGAAGTTATTTGGGAAGGACAATGATGTTGATTCACTCACCGTGAGTGTTATCGAAGAGACAATAAAAGTAAACGTTCATGCTCCATCATTTTGCTTTAAATGAGAGAAAAATGAAAGGAGTTTATTTTTTCCTTCATTTTGAAGTTTTTGAATGTTTAAACAGATGGACAAGTATATCTACGCCTAATTTCAGTAGTTCAAGAGTATTTAACTTGAGTTCTATAATTTTCATGAATAGTGGTAGGATATGTTGGTTAAGTTATGAAGTTCTAGTTTTTAGCTTCATGGCCTTATCATTTTGTATTTCAGTTATTCCACATAGGTAGCTTGGAAGTCATGAAGTTGTGATGGTAATGTAAAATAATTTATGTTATCGATGGAAAAGAAAAAAAAAAAAGAACTAATTAATAAATGAAACATTATATGTGTCTTTTGTGACAAAATATACAAAATATTTCGTCACCAAACCATTTAGGGACGAAATACACATTGTCCCCAAAATATAGAATAATTGACGACGATTAAAGATAGGAGGACGAATTTTTAGCACTTTTGGTGACCATAATAACGTCGCCTATTATCAAAATATTTAAGGATGAAAATCAATTTCATCGTAAATAGCTATATTTTTAGGGACGAAATCAGTATTTCGTTGATCAAACTCTTTAGCGATGGCGTTTCTACGACGAACATGGGAACTAAATTTTTTCGTCCCAAAATAGTTTTTGCGACGAAATTGTAACTTTTAGGGACAAAAAAATTCGTCCCTAATACCCAATTTTGTAGTAGTGTGCGTTATTTGGCAATGTAACTATTGTACATGGTTTTATAGATATGCAAGGAACCGGAGCCTGCTGTATGCAGTTGAGCTGATAAACTTGCCTATGGCCCCAGGAACAAGTCTAAGGAGTTTGAAAAGGTATTACAGGGCTGCTTATGCTGCAGTGAGGAAACACTCCTCCACAGTCTACGTGATTATGTCAAATAGGCTGGTCGACCATCTAAACCAAGAGAGCTCTTCCTTCATGCTAATGGTTTAAGTAAAGTAGTGATTGATGTTCATTACTACAATCTCTACGAGAACCCATTTGACAACATGAATTTCCAGCAAAACATTGATTTCATCTACACTCATCGCTTGGCCCAATTGAACCATATCACCACATCAAATGGTCCTCTCACTTTTGCTGGTAGGCATCTCTTTAGTTTGAAAAAGTTACTGTGTTGTTTTAACATGGGGCAGTCTCACTTGGTAATTTTTCTATATTGTTTCTGGTTTTGCAGGAGAATGGGTGGCCGGCAGAGTGGAAGATTTCAGGGGCAACAAAAGAAGATTATTTTGCAGAGGCCCAATTAGAGGTATATGGTCGTGCAAGTTTTGGGTGGGCTATTGGACTCTTAAGAGTGTCCACTGGAGCCTAAAGTTGATGATCAATAATGGCTACATCAAGCTTTAGATTTGTTCCTACCTATCTGTACCGATGTTTTCGGTCGGCTTCGAGACTGGTTCGTAGTTGAATTGATCGAGCCGGACCGAATTTAATAACTATCATATATGTACTGTCCGCCTTACTCATAATAACTATATATAGTCTGAAATAAATTAAACAATATCGGCAACAGTGTCTCTGTTTCTGTAATTGTCCATGAAAACATAAGCCCAAAAATTTGAGCATGGAAATGAATGAATTATAATGAAACTTACAAATGGGAAATTAATATGAAAGGAAAAGCAACTGAAAGTGGAGCAGTTGTAAAATATACTTGAAACCCTAAAAATGTGAATGAAAAAAGAGAGGTAAGTGGAGTCCACGGATGACGGAAGTGACACTAGAACCTTTTTGGTGGCATCATTAGTATTTGTCCATGCCCATGTTAGTGGGTAGCATTCATCATTACAATTGCATCATCATCCCCACATTGCTAATAATTTGTTTTTGTTTTTATAACTCAGTTATTTTAATTAATTATAACTGTTGCTAACCAAGCAACAAACCATTCTTTATATGTACTTAACATTAATCATTTCAATTTTGATAATCCCTACTAATTTTTTTTTAATAATGGATAATCCCTACTAATTAGTATCATATTCATTGAGATATTTTTTGCTAGAGAATTGAGGTGGGTGGGAAGTGGGAACCATCTTCTTAATACTACTCACTGTTGTGGAAGCAACCTAACGAACATCTCTATGTGTGACCACTTGAGGAAATACTTAGTCTCCAAGCAAATTGGTTTGCTTAAAAACTTATTGACTCGAGTTTCTTCTTATTTAATAAAAAATCTTGAATCTGAAACTTGAGAGTAAATGTTTTACCTTTCATATAATAAGAATATTTAGTGGGAATCCAAATCACTTAAAAAAAAGAAAATAATTGTGAATTTAGGGGTTATATGACCATATAAATATCTCAACATACACATCGAAATCGAATGAGCTGTTGCTGTGGGTGGGTTGCAAAAGTTTGGAATAGGTCGTTGATTAAGAAAGGGGCCATATTGATGAATAGGCCTAATTTGAAAGTAATTGCTGCACACCGTGCAATCATTTTCTGTTCAAGTCTTACTCATCATCAACATCAAACAAAATATAACAGCAGCAAAGTGAGAATGGGAGAATAATTTTAGGAAAAAAACAGACTATAGGACTCAATATTCCAAGCTGGAAACAGCCAATAGAAAAGCAAAATTAATCGAAAGTTACTTGTAAGTTTCTTAGTACAATTAGGTTTAGGCTTTTTTAAAATTGTATTTAGGGAAAGCAAATTTAAAAAAAAAAAAAAAGTTTCAAAAAACAGTTTTTGAAAAGAAGTGAAATATATATTTTTCTAAAAATAAATTTAAAAAACAGTTTATAAAAAATTAAAAATTAGTCATTTAAATAAAAAAAAAATTCCAAAGCTGATATTTGGCGCAGCGATAACAATATCAACAACCCTTTAACCAATGAAATTGAATGGCTAGCTAGCTTAATGAATGGGCGAAACACTTTTTCCACATAGCGATGATCGAAGTCATTGAGTTAGAAGAGCGGAATCTTTGTGGAACATTTTGACGTCACATACCATTTTCAGTACCTTTTAAAAGATCTTGACGATTGAACCCTAATTAATTTTATAATTTCTATTGCAAAAGTGGAAAAATAAATTGCTAATTGGCATTAATTAATTTACGTGATATTCAAAATCTTTTGTGCTGAGCTGCCCAATCAAATTGCACAAGTGACTTGTAAGAAGCTAACTCTTCTTTGATTTGGTATCCAAATGGTGATAAAATAAGCACTTCACATGCTCTCAGCATTTCTTAATTCAATTAACGATTAAATTAGTACAGTTTGCAGCTCCAAGGTTTATAAATTTAATTTTTAATTTTGTCTTTAAATTATTTATCTTACAACGTAATCTTCCATTTTCCTTCTTTTTTTTTTTTTTTTATTACCAATGATAAGGACACTTTCCAACACTGGGTTGATAAAAAAAGAAAATAAAAAGAGAAAAAAAAAGTTATTTTTTAAAAAATATCTCTTATCAGCAACTAATTAGGAGTTGAGTATCATCAAATGTTAAAACAATGGAGAGTGTCCTTATAAAAAGATATGTCATAGATCATATTCATACTCATCCAATGGTTTATATATTAGCGTTCTAATGCGTTAATATGTATAAAAAGACTCTTAATTAAATATTTGATTGATTAGGCTAGCGTAAATTAATTTTGGATTAATAGATTTCCTTTAAGATTTTTACATAATAATTAAGGATTAATGTGTTTAAGATATAAGTAAACACTATATTACTTTTAAATCATTAATTTCCATCATTAAAAGGAATTTATAAGTAAAAAATAATTAATGTTTGTAGAAATTAAAATTTTTTTAAAGCAAAAAACTCTAATTCGAAACGCTATTTAATTAAGAAGGAGTATATCTTTAATCAATTAAAATTGGATAAAAGAAAAAGATAAATATCAAACATCTATCAAAATCAAATGTCGAATCTCAATATCTCATTTGATATTATTTCAAATTCTCTATAGATAATTGATTCCATTCGTCAATAACATATATATAAATATATATATATCCTTCTTTTAATTTCCACTGAAATAAAGTTATATGCATACCTTTTTACTCTGTTTCATAGCATATTCTCCATCTTAAAAAGAAGCAAACTCTTAAAAATTGAGTTAGAGATATTGTATTATCCTTTTTCTTGTAATGGAGTAGATAGGCAGATCTTCACTTTTCCACTTCACTGCCCTTATATTATTGTGTAAGAATATTGGATATGTATGGGCAACTCGTTTTTTCTCTAACTAAGATGCTAATTAAATGATTAATTTTTTAAAATATGGTTAATTAATTAGGTTTATTGTTCTATTCAATTCAAACATGTTCTTAATTATATAGTGAATATTCATGGAATAATTATGATATATATGCGCAGTTTGAATGTGCCAATATGTGTCCAATTCAATATAAAATGTGGACTGATTGAAATTCCACATATACAAGTCTAATTTGAATATCACTTAGTTAATTATAAATTGTCAAAAATAAATTCATATATTAATCTAATTATAATTTGCCAATTGTCATGTATATATATAAAATAATTATCATTTGATCTTAATTATTGGCTCCATAATACTAGCGTTTTATTGGCTGTCCTTGCATGTTGCAATAAAATTGTGAGACCATTTGCAGGACTAGTTGGTATTACTTTGATAGAGCACTTGAGCTAACCCTGTTAAGAGTTTTTTTTTTTAATAGGAAGTTCAGAAGTTAAGGTCTTTTATAGATGGGCTAAGCTCTTATACTACTGGAAAATAGGCATTACAGGGTTAGTTAAATCACAAACAAACACTAATTACAATAAACATTGAGAGTAGTGCATTGTACTTTTTTTTATCCTAAGAGATTGTAATGTCATAAAAAGAGCAATAGGTTTGTGAGGGAATAAGCAGGCATGTTCATGTGCATCAATATTATAATTAAATCACTGGGTTTTTTTGCTTTTTGTTTTTTGGGTTTATATATTATTAGACAACAAGTGGGCAGACCAGGAGGTCAGCTGCCCAGCCCCCAAATTTACTGATTCAAGCAGAGAGTGTTAGCTTCAGGAAATTTACTCTGTCACCGACTCACCTTAATTAAGATTTTGTGTACCATAATTTTGAATTTCCTCTTTTTACTTCACATTTAAGTAATTATAACCTTATATATACATATTATAATTAATGATTGGAAACTTATATTAATTAAAAACAACTAGTAGCATATGAAAATAAAATAAAATAAATGTTGATGTACAGCTATATGCATGCTTAAATAAGTGTAGTTATGGCAGTCTGTAGGCGCAAAATGTGCTTGTGCTGATTTTTCAATCAGAAGCTTGCCAGTTGCCAGTTCAGTAGCTGCACTGTCCAAGTGAAATCTTTTTTTCGTCATTCTCTCTAGTAATTATTAGTTACTTTGCATTTTTTTCAACTGGATTTTTGGTCCATATACAATAATTTAGCTTATGCTTCCTCGTCCATATATATATATATATATATATTTCCATTAACCTCATCCACACACTTTTTTTTTATAAAAAATTTATTCTATAATTAGTTTATATTATTAAGTTTAATTACTTAAATATAGTAACAAATTAAAAAAAAAAACTGATGATATGAACTAATTATAGAACAAGTGTCCAAAAATTTTTTAAGAACATTTAAGTAGCATTTATCAACCCATCAAATGGAAAGAAAAAAAAAAACAAAATCATATTAGATTTTTACTACTGTTACTCCACAAATTAACCAAGTAATTATACTGCAAAGAGTATCCAAAGCTGTCCTTTCTCTTCTACTCCTATGATTCATCAAATACAAACCCGATAAATAAAATAAACCACAAGTAGAGTGGAATGCATGACGTGGAGTTTTCTTAAGAAAATAACAGAGAAAAACAAAATAATTAAGAGATTATTAAACAAACGGCTGAGATTCACTCCTCGGTTTCTGGCTCTTCTTTTATTTTCCCTATCTTCACTTCTCCTTCACTTCTCTCCCTCCACTTCTCTCTTTCTCTCTCTTTCTGTTATTGTCTAAGGAATTTCCCTTTTCTGCAATCAAAGAAAGGAAGAAGCAAGTGGTAGAGAAGAAGAAGAAGAAGATGTTGCTTGGGAAGAGACCTCGTCATCCTATGAAAAGAACCACAAGCTTGTCGGAGATCACCTTCGATCTAGAAACTAATGGCTGTGAAGCTGCAGCTTCGCCATCTGTTCCGCAGAAACAGTTAGATCAACGGTTCTTGGCTGCAGCCACTGCTACTGTGTCACCAAGAACTCATCGGAGAGCTTCTGCTGATTTCTTGGAGACTGCTCACTTCTTGAGAGCTTGCTTTCTCTGTAAACGCCGGCTCGTCCCCGGCCGGGACATCTACATGTACAGGTACATATAAACTCCAAAAAAAAAAAAAATCTTCTCGATACCCATTTCAATTTCTTCATCTTTCAATATACAAGAAAAAAAAAATTTAATCAATGAATCTTTGATTTTGTTTAGGGGTGATAGTGCTTTCTGCAGTCTGGAGTGCAGGCAGCAACAAATGAACCAGGACGAGAGGAAAGAGAAGTGCTCATTATTAGCAACCAGGAAAGAAGCTGCAACCTCTGCCGCAGCACCTGAAGTCTCCACCAAAGGGGAGACGGTCGCCGCCTTGTAGGGTCAACAGACACCAGACCACTTATTACCATCAGCGGCCGGGCTGCTTATAATTAATTATATTAATATATGTCTAAACTGTAAAATATAGGCGTGCGACTATGAATCATGACGCAGCTATCTTTTCTATGAAAGGCGAAGTTTTGAAAAGCTGTTATTTTATGTGGATCCAAAAACTTGCACAAATCAGCAGCACCCACCAACAACAGCTCGAATCTGTACTACTTTCTTCCTTTGGGTTTCTTTTTTAATTATAGTTTTCTTGTTTTTCTTTTTCAGATATCAACTAGTTTTTTGTTCGTGCTAGTGAAGGAAGAAAAATTTTCGGATTCACAAGATTTCTGACTCGATAAATATCATTTGGTGTTGTTAGAACATACATAGGGGTATGCCAATAGTGGATCATATCATATCATATCATTCTCATCAAACTGATAACTAGTGAAAATTAATTGATGGGTTTGTTTTTGGGTAGAGGATGAATGAGATAGTATTGATTGTGAAGAAGATTCCCATCGTTTTCTTACATATGGGTACCACAACCACCCAAGCTGCATCTATCTTTGGTTTTCTTTTTATATTTATGTATGAGAGTTCAGATGCTTACACATAGAAATAATTAACCATGAAAAAAGAATAAGGTCTCCAATCCATGAATTGTGCTAGCTAGACTCCAAAATTTTCTTTTATCATGATTTTTGGCTCTTTCGCCTTTTGTTATTTCATTTTTATTTTCGATTAAACCATAAATAAATAAAAATAACAATAATAATTGAACTATAAATTTCATACGTACATATATATATGCTGACCCTGCTAGAAAATTCATAAACAAGCGTTTTTGATTTGTTTTTGAAATTAGTTCAGATGAATCACATGTAAACTTCAGAAGTAAAATTAATGCAAATTATATATGTACGTAAATATTTAAAAAGACTAGCTACTTTAACTACCCAATTAGTTATCATCGAATATCCCTCGAGAAAAAGCTAAAGAAGAGATAATGGAATTGATTTTGCATTGTATAATGTAGTACAAAATATAACTTCATATTACATATTTATTTAAGTACATTCAATTATTCTAATTGCGAAAATAGTGTTTGAGTAGAAAGTAGCAACTTGGAAAAAGAAAATTGATGACAAGAGTAATTTCTTCCTATTGAGTTGAACCCTGAATTCGAAGCACTTTCAAAATTGATGACAATAGAACTTCTTAGATAAAATGAGTTTATAAGACCAATTTAGTTACAAAATAAAATATATTTAAGTATTTTATTTTTACATTTATATCAACTAATAAAAATAAAATAATTAAATATATATTATTGTATAATTAAATTGATATATATATATATATAGGAGATGAGATCTATCTAAAAAAATTTTCCATTTTAACGAATAATTGGGAAAAAAAAAAGAGATTTGGGGAAATTAAGGGCAATAATTTAGAAGATTCTTTGTGAGGAGGATTTTAAGACCTGGATTAGCGGTAATATAATTATAGGGGGAATCTGTGGCCTAGTCAGCTTTGCATGTAGTGGGTCCCTTGTTGCACAATTAATAAATGAAAAGAAATTGAGAAACACTTTTTAAAGAAATTCATTCATATGGAAGAGGGGACTGAGGAGTCATTTACTGGGGACCACCAATAAAATTGAATGCAAAAGTCCCCACACCTATTACTGTCAATTGGGCCCCACCATTTTGCAACTCCATAATAATATATATTTATGAAAATTATAATCTTAATTAAGTCTTAACTCTAATCATGCAATTAGTGGATATTAACATCATGTAATTGTATCAAAAGAAAAAAAAAATCATGTAATTAAGCACTATCCCATCTCCTATGTTGTTCTCACATATTTTTTCTCTCTTGCTTCCTACCTAGTTGTTTCTTACTAGTCTATGTATATGTTTGTGGCTATGTTTGCTTTCTTTTCTATTGTCTATGTTCATTATTTCATAATTTGTTAGATGTCATATCACCTTTAAACTAATTTCATAATATAGTAAAATATATTTAAATATTTTATTTATAATATATATATATATTATTGGTTAAATTAAAAAAATTGAATTTTATATTTTATTACCGTTATAATTAATTCTTTAAAAATTTGAATTTAATTATATGTACTTTAAGTTTTGTAATAAATTTTGTATCGGGTGAACTATGTCTCACTCCGAGTCTACATGACTATGATATAAAATAATATTAAAAATATAAAATAATATCGTGGAAAATATAATGGAACTGATGTGCAAAAAATTATCATATGGATATAAAAACATAACAGTATTATTTTGAAAATTATGTTTGTTGAAATAGATTTATAAATCTCCTTTTCAAAATTATCACTTTCTCAAAATAGATCACGTTATAACATGATTTATTTCTCTACTAGTCAAACAATATCATTTTCGTTTAGGTAGAGGGAGTAATTTAATATGCAAAACGGTACTATTTTTGTTTATATGCCCATATGACAATTTTTTCTACATAAGCTTGATGTAAACTCAAGATTTAATCCGTAAATGCATAAGCCAATCATAGAATGACAAGTGTCCTCTCGGAGTCGATCTCACAAATAATCACTAGTTTAAATTCATAATTACTCTAATTACCCACATATACGAAATGTAACATAAACACTCTAATTCGTTTGGTTTGAATTTTGATTAACAAATAAATTAATGAAACTATAAATTGAATTGCAAATAAAATTAATAGATAAAATCAATAGATAAAGCGGGTACTCGGTTTCACTTTCCCAATTTCGTATTTCCCTCCCAAAATTTAAATTCATAGAATTAATATTTCATAGCAATCATCTTATGCATTAACTAATAAAACCAATGAATTAACTAATATCCAATCCAATTTTTAGGTTAGATTAAAAATGATGTGACTAATAATCAAATCCTAATATTTTCATTCCTAATTCAATCATTGGCGGTCAATTAATCATTAAACTAGAAATTAATAAAGTACAATTGAATTGAAATGGAAATAATAATTCATTAAATTAAATAATAAGAGTTTATTATAAAATTGGAGTTGCTAACAAAGTATCCAAAATGAATCTAACCTAACATGAATATTAAATGAATCAATCCAATATTTATAGTCAAACTAAAAAATAAAGCAAACTAAAAAGAAAAAGAAAGATTATGATGCTCCCTTAAATCAACAAAATCTGAAAATTTGAGGATAGTGGTCTTCAATCCTTCAAGTCTAAGTTCAACCAATCTTCAAGAGCAAGAATAATCCTCTACTGTCAATAAGCTGCTGGAAGTTTTAGATGTATGGCAAGAAGTTTCTTGTACGTGTAGAAGAATTGAAGAAGAGAAAGAGAGATGGAAAATTACAATTGTGGCTAACCCTAATCCTAGAGAAAGATGAAAAAAATAGTAAATCTAAGTCATAACCTAAGTCTAACTCCCAAAATATGTTATTTTCCTTCTTAGGATTGAAAAACTCCCAAAAGAATTGGTGAAAATTGAATTTAAATAGCTGGACACGATTTTGCAGCGTTCAGGGCATCATGGGCGCAATGGGCGTCACGAGGTCGTGATGGATTCATGTTGCCTTCTCCTGCTCAGGCATCACGAAGTCGTGATGGGCATCGTGACCACAACAGTAGCTCATATTGGGTTTTGATAATGTATCTCGTACATAAAATGTAGCGGAAAATAAAAAAAAATTCAAAACCCGAATCAATGACTCAATTTGTGTCATCAAAATTAATAAACCAAAATAAAAGATTTGAAGATTTAACATTTAGTGTTCTTGATAATTTCTACCTTCTTTTCATATCGGGTTATTACAAACCACAACAAACCATGCCAATGTGATCCACATGAAGCTGGAAGAAGAAAATCTCATAGGAAATGACTTAAAAAAATTAATTTTGTGCTAGCTAAAATAATAATATTTTTTTTAGAGAAAAGTGTAAGAAAATTAAATCTTAATTTTCATGAAGGCTAGAGTTTCTTTCTGATGAAAAAATTAATTTATAGGTGTTTTCTAAACACTCTAGGATTGCCCAAATAGAGAAAAAAATGTCAAAATAATGAAAAGGACCAAATTGGCAATTTTGCCAATTTTGGCCCAAATAGGGCTGCCAGCGTGCGCTGACACACTCAGCTCCTCACGAACCAATAACCCTTTCGAGCAATTTTTTTCTCTAGAATTTTTTCGCGATCTCATCATAGTCTGACTCTAAATAAATTTTTTATATTTTTTGACTCAATCCAAGACCATTTTATTCCTCCTTCATACCTTCAAAATGTATGACCCTTTAAGTTTCCAGTTATGTTGGTTATTCGAATCAACAATTGATATCAAACAAGTCATAAGCGGTATCTAACAACACATCATGGGTCCCAATTGACTGGAAAATCAATGATTTGACTACGAACCTTTCCATAGATAATATTTCGTTCAATTCATCATTTCACTATCGTATACCCTATTCGATTCAGAGCATAAACTTTGTTTCTGCTCCCGCTAAATTGACTACGTTACATTTAGCCCAAGCAATATTAGATATTGTCACTAAAACTCATTATTTTATTAGACATGTCATTGAAGACTATATTCATGACATTTCCGCTTCGATCAGAGATTTCCAAGTAATGATCCCGACAAAAGGCCGTGGGTATAGTCTTTCTATCAGGAGTAGTGAATCATCGGTTGGCTACCTAATTACTTTCTAATACCTTAAGTTTTACTTAATCACCACTTTATAAAGCGACATTTGTGAGACAATAAGGAATGAAGTCAAAGCACAGAATCAGTATGCAAGATATTTTTTTAGTACCTCAAGTCTAAGGATACTTACAGCATTGCTATGATAAGACTATCATTGATATTTGAATAGATAATTCATATGATTCTCTCATAGCAGGTTTTCCAATGTACTTGACTACTTTTAGCAAGTATCCACATGTTAACTCTGAACATCTCATATTCACAATTTATGAGATCCACTGTTTGATCCAATTAAAGAGTATAACATGTCATTGTCTATTCAGATCAATAATGTCTCATCTTATTAATCTTATGATTATGAATAATTTAGATACTAACATAATTATATATGATAAGAATCTCATTATCATGATTTCATTATAATTTCCTTCATGCTATGTTTTATATTATGAATTTTCATTAATCAGTTTAAAATCTATATATATTTATATGCAAATGAATACTAATATAATGAAAGAATGTCAGTATAAATGTGTACATTAGTGTCTGAGGTGACGAGCCTATGATGGTTGTCCCTAAGTCGTAATGAATCTCTCTCCCATAATTCATCTTTTTGGCTTCTTCAATAGGTTCAATAGACTCCTTTATCATCAAAACATTTGCCCAACTCAATTCAATCATCAAAATGTGCTCCATGTGCTCCTTTCCATCACTCAATACCTAAAACATGAAAGACAATAAAATATCAAATCAACTAAAAAGTCACATAAAACAATAAAATTAAACACCTAAAAATACCTATAAAACTATAATAAATATAGACACATCACAGCTCAAATGTGTTTTTCACATCATTGTTTTATATTTTTAATGCTTGTTTATGTCATCGCCACATAGGCTCGAAGTGAGATATAGTTTACCCGAAGTAAGATTTGTTACAAAACCTAAATTACATATAATTAAACTCAAATTTTTACATAATTGGTTATAACTGTGATAAAATGTAAAATTTAGAATTTTTTTTTATAATTTAGCCTATATTATTTTATAGTTGGATTAATTTATAAATAATATGGTAGATTCAATCTATTTAAAAAAGGCTAAATTACAAAAAAAAAATTCCTGAATTTCATACTTTATCACAATTATGACTAATTTTTTAAAAATTTGACTTTAATTATATGTATTTTAGGTTTTGTAACAAATCCTGCATTAGGTGGACCATACCTCACTCCGAGCCTATATGGCAATGACGTAAAAAAATATTAAAAATATAAAATAATGACATGGAAAACACAGCGAAAAATAATAATGTGGAAAATATAGTGGAGTTAATGTAGAAAAAATTGTCACATGGGTATATAAACAAAAACGGTACTATTTTGCATATCAAATTATTTCTCCCACCTAAACTAAAGCAATACCGTTTGACTAAGAGAGGAACAAACTATATTCTAGCAATATCTATTTTGAGAAAGGAACAAGTTTGAGAAGAAAATTTATGAATCTATTTCAACAAACATAGTTTTTAAAATGGTACCGTTTTGGTTTTTATACTCATGTAACAAAATTTTTCCACATCAATTCTATTGTATTTTCTACGTCATTATTTTATATTTTTAATATTTTTCTATATTATTGACATATAGGCTCAGAATGAGGTACAATTCATCTGAAACTATTTACTATAAAATTTAAAATACAAATAATTAAATTCAAATTTTTAAAGAACCGGTCTTCACTCTAATAAACTTTAAACATTCAATTTTTTTTTATTTTTTTTTTTTGTAATTTAGCGTTTAAAAGTTCTCTCTTTTTTTTTTTTTTTACTTCCTATCTAGTTGTTTCTTACTTGTCTATGCTATGTTTATGTCTATCAGTCTATGTGTCTGCTTTCCTTTCAAGATGGGATTATCTTTGTTCATTATTTTAGGCTTAGTTTTATTCATACTTTTTTTCCTGTCCCTTTTCCATTGATTGGATGCCTTCGGTAATTTTTCTTCTGAAAAAAAATTAAAAAAATAAATTTTAAAATTAAAGAAACAAATTCTAAAATTTTGTAAAATATTATATTTAATTTTAAAAAAATTCTATTTATTTTTTAACATAACTTTAATAGCATGGGATCATTTTAGAATGTATTTGAAGTTTATATAGATTGATTGAATGAAATAGTTTGCCACGACATATATTAAATATATCCAATTACAAATTAATAATTGGACCAAAGTATTTGCTATTTAATCTAATAAGCAATTTAATTTATATCAACGTCAGTTATTCGATTCAAGTTAATTCATGTAAGCGCCAATTAAATTCTGAAATTAATTTTATACTGCAAAAAATATATTTATTTTAAAATAAAAGTTTGTATAATTTAAATAAATTTTTTTAAAATTAGATATAATTATAAAATTCAGCAAAATTCATAATTTCTTTATAGTTTTTTCTTTTCAACCTTTTATTCTGAATATATTTTGTAGAAATGATAATCAAATTTATGCACAGTAGACTTTTTTTTTGTCATTTTTCTAAATTTACTTTTGCAAGCTGAGGAAAAAATGACGTGTATCTATTAAAATTTTAATTTGTCTCGTAAAAAAATATATTCCTTGCATTTGGAAAAAGTATATTTACTTTTCATTTTTAACTGTCTAAAATTATAGATTAATTACTTTTTTTGGAATGTAGTTATTTTATACAATTATAAATATATCCTTAATAAATATACCTAAATATCAATTTATTTTTTTAATTCTTACTTTAAATAACTTTTAAAATTGATTGACATTTACATGAGTATTAATTTAAATTTTACAATAAAAAGATCAAATAATTATTTTTAAAATAATAATAAATGGAAGATATTTCTGGAAAATAATAAACAAAAATTATTAATTTAACTAAATTAACTAATTTTTTTAATATGTGTGAAAAATAGAAATAGGCCTATTTTTTCGGATAGAAAAAATAATATATTTTATTTTTTTGGTGGAGAGTATATTTTATTTTTTATTCTTTAATATATTTTTATTTAATATGAGTTATTATAAAAAATTATATATTCTCTTATTTTTTAACATATCACTAATTGGTGTGAAGATATATCAAGAAAATTTTAAGCAAAATTTAAAGTTTCTATTATAAATTAAATCTTATTTATTTGGGTTTTTTTTTTTAAATCTAAATCTCATTGGTTGGGAAATTTATTATATTTTTTTTTCTCCCCTTTCCATTTACTAAAAATATACACCTAAAATTTATTGCAAGTTAACCTTGGAAAAAGAAAAGGAATATATTACTCGCTCCATTCCATTTTAACTGTCATTTTAGGCTATTTAACTTAGATTAAAAATTCATAAATTAGTTTTAAATTTAGATGAAAATGAGTGGTTAAAAATATATTGTCTTTGGTTTTAAAAGACTCAAAATTATTGAAAACGACAAAGAATAAGAAAGTGAATAGATATTTAGTCTAAACTTACAATAAATGACTTTAAAATTCTATGTAACATTAAAAATAAATTTGAAAAAGAAAAATTTAAATTTTATTGATTATATAAAAATAATAGATAAATAGAATTTGAAATATTTTTTTAAATGACAGTAAAAATGGAACGGGTAAAATATTAATTCGGAAAAGAATAAAAATTTGAAAACAATCAATCCGCTTAAAATTCAAGAATACAAAATGCAGATGTATGACTTTTTGTAACAAATTAATTATAGGTTTTGAGATTTGAGATATGAAGAATAAAATATTTAATCTTAGCTTTCAATTAAAAGGAGAAACATTGAAAAATAAAAATTTATATTTAATTGAAAGCAATACTACTAAGTTTATTTAATTGAAAGCAATACGGCAGTTTCCTTTTCTCTCAATTTTTCTTTTAATTTTTTTCTAGTTATCTATCTTTGTTAAATAAGAATGGATGGTTTTTGGCCAATTTTAGCATGAAATTATTCATTTACACATCTTTCTATTAATTTAATTTAAAAATAAGTAGCTATTTTATATAGATCTATTTTTTTTCTTCATCGTTTTATTGTAGCGTTTGATTTTCTTTAGTTTTATTGTGACATTTGATTTTTTTCCGTCTTGTTGCAATATTTTATTTTTTTGTGGACAATTCAGATGGATAAAGTATATTTAATCTAATGTAGATAATAAATCAGATTATAATTATTAATATGATACATAACTGGAGTCATAGGTATTATAGTTACTATAATATTATCAAATTTGCAGACATTGAGCCGATTTATTATGCTATTAATTTGTGATATAAATTTTTTCACTATTTCATTCTTTATAGTTTTTAGCGAACTTGTATCTATATTTCTATTAGTGTATTGCTAATTTGAATTAATGAAATTACTTTTTTTTCTAAAAAGAAATTTAAGTTATGAAAAATTAATGTATATAAAGATGAATGCTCATATATATATATATATATATAGTTAGTTAGTTAGTTAGTTATATGGCAACTCAATTTGGGCAATTGGAATTAATAATGGGATGGAATAATTCTTTTTATTTGCTTTCTATAGAATCCCTTTAATTTATTCTTCCTTTTCATCATACTCAGTCATATAAAGTCATAGTCTCGTACAATCAACATATTTCTTATTTTTTTTATACAAAAAGTATGATCGAATTCGAAATCTTACCATCCTAATCAATATATCAATACTATTAAACTAAATTTCATTGTTATTTTTATTTCCTAATAATCAAGTCTTTTGTTTTTCCAAAAGAAAAAAAATAAAAAGTGTAGCTTGTAATGTGCGAGTATTGGGAAACAACTGCCATATTAATTGGCCAGAAGCCCTACTACTAAGAAAAATAAAATATATAATTTATTCATTTTATTGCATCAAGTAGTATTTTTAAAATGTTTAATGTTAAATAAAAATAATAGAAAAACTCAACATGGGCAAGTGGACATGTATGTACATCAAACTTCAATTTAAGTGGCATCATCAATTGCAATTAATTATTGGGTTTGATCAAATCTTAGCTTTCTATTTAAAAAGAGAAACATTGAAAAATAAAAATTTATACATATTGATGGCTGCCGTATTGCTGACTCTGAATTATGGTTTGTTCTAACCAACACGAACTTTGATATTAGCATGATGTTAGTCACTAACAATTAAGAAAAAACAAAATAATTTTACTAGTTGTTTTTTTTTTTAAATAAATATGTGAATATTCTTCTATATTTAAAATTTTATCCTAACAATAATTATATAATTTTTTTTTTTTGCTCAAAAAGGAAAAAAGCAGATGTAATAATTTCAATTTTGAGATTGATGTTTTCTTTTGATGATTTTATTTGTTAAAATTTAAAATATCGATATGAAATACATTTAAAATTTGAAAATAATCACTTTATTTATTTGATGAGTCCATCCTATACAAATCTAAATTTATGAATAGTTAAAAAAAATCACTTTTATCTAGTTACTTAGCTATGTAGAATATGTAGAAATTTAGGTATTTTTTTTTTAAAAAATATCATCTAAATATCATTTTCTCTATATATGATTTGATCTTCCGAATCTCCAGATTGATTTCTCTGACGGAAAAAAAAAAAAAAGGAAAAAAATCCTCCTTTTTCTTAAAGGAATATACAGCATAAGAAACAATTATGCAAATGAAGATTTCATTAGCAAACAAATCTCATATTGTTTGACTTTGGAATTGTTCGATTTTTACTTTTAGTTAATTAAGTACGCAAATTACATGGTCGGAAAGGGATCTACATCTACCCTTTCCATTTGTCTTCATATGTCTTCTGCATTTATAGCTTTAAAAACAATTAATGTTCTTAATTATACGAAAAACTGCTATATAATATACTAATATTTTCTAAAGTTTGAAAATCATAAGATTTATCGCCTGTAACTTGATATATTACACTAATATTTTTTTGATATTTGAAAATTATATTATTTATCCTATGAAGTTTTGATATATTGTATTAGTACATTTTACAAATTTAATTTATTGTACTAATATTCCTCAATAAATTTGATTTATTATACTAATATTTTCTGAATAAAAGAAAATATTTTTTCTTATAAGGTATTTTATCAAACTAGATGGAGTAAATAATATGATTTTCAAATATCAAAGTGATACTATTGTATTATATCAAATCACATAAAACAAATTATATAATTTTAAAATCTCAATGAGATACCAGTGTATTATGTTAAATTAAGTAAAATAAATAACCAACTAGTGAAGATAAATGCTCTCAACATGTGTTTTTTTGGATAATTACTTTATAATTGGTCTACAACGCCAAAATCTTAATTTACAAAATTTGCTTGTTTATTCAACAAATTAATCTTATGAAATTTCGTAAATAATATTCTTTTATGAGGCATCTTAAATCATTGACTCCAATCTTGGATAGAAGAAGATTTTCTTTATTTTCTTTGTTTTTCTGTTATACTGAAAATCGAATTTTATAAAAAAAAAATTGAAATCTAATTTCTGTATTGAAGTAATACGTGCTGTAAAAAGGAAAAATAAAAATTGAAAATCCCATAAATCAAGTTTCCATAAGAAAAAATAATTGAAGTAAGCTTTCGCTTGTCGTTGTTGCCTCCCAAACAAATTTGAGATTAATTACATAAATGATAATCAATTTTTATCATTATATTACAAATGAATATAAAATATTTTAATTGTTATAAATTGGTATCAAATATTTTTATTTTATTTGAAGTTTGGTATCGAACCTTTCAATAATATTACAGTTTGACATAAAAGTTAAAATTTTAGTAAAAAAACTAAAGTAGCATATTAACCGCTGATATAGCATGCTAATACATCATTTTATTTGAATAAAATTTTAACTTGATTTCAAATTATAATGTTTTTAAAAATTTTAATACCATTTATAAAATTAAAATATTTGAAACAAAATTAAAATGAAGTTAAGATATTCTGTACCATTTGAATAATTATCTGAAAAGGTCCTTGGATCCCACAAGTCCCACCTTTTTTAACTTTACACCGAAGCAATGAGGGACCCAAATTTGCAATGTTTGTCGTCGATTTCAACCATTAATTGATTTATTTATCCTTTTTTTGTTTCCTGCTTTTTATTAGCTACAAACGTTGTTTTCAGGTTCCTACTTATACGGGGGTTTGGTACATATTGAATTAGTTACTTTGCTACGCCCTTTGCAATTTTTAAGAGCTTTTTCTTCCAATCCCCACATCACACATAATACCCTTCGAATTGCATCAAATATCTACCATGATTTTTTGTAAATAATAATTCCACTTATTTCTTTTAACACCTTTCTACCAAAGGTTTTTTTTTTTTTTTTTCTAAACCTATATACTAAGTCAAAAATGATGATTACTCTATTGTATAGGTGACACTTCAAACACAAAGCTATAAGTGTAATAGTGGGAATGGAAAGAGAATAAGAGAAATCAAAAATCAATAACGTTGGAAGCAGAAATCGGTAACCTTTGATTTTTGAATTTTTATTTGGCAATAAACTGATTTGGCAATGTAGAAATTTCATATTTTACTCATGTTTAATTTTTTATTTCAAAAATACATACAAAATTTTTTTTTAATTATTTTTACTAAAATGTATTTTTATTATTGATGTTTTACTTATATTTGAATCATAATCATTTTATCATCTTAAGTTTTGGTAGATTTGAAATTTTAAAAGTTAAAAAAAAAATTAGTGTTGTAAAAATTTTGCTTTTATGGTATCTTTAAAATTTGACTGAGATGGTAGTTATATAAATTTTCCTTTAGCAAATACTAACAATGTGAATTTTGTATTTAGCTAGATAAGAAGATGATTGCTTTTTTGAGTTTTTTGTTAATATTTATATGGATCTTGCAATATCTCTATTGGTTATATTTTACATTCATATTCTTTCGGGAAAAAGACATAAATAATTATATTATACAAAATATGAAAATTGCACATATGTGACCAGTCACAACTTAATTACATAGATGGCATTTTAAGGATTCTAAAACCCAAAAATAACATCCAATTCAATACCGAAAACAACGTTTTCTCTTCTTAATCAGTGGGAAAATTTTTGGAACAAATGGTTTCTCTCTGTTGAAGGCGCCTTCCTCCTTGCGGCGGTTTACAATTATATATAGGTTGGCCATTTTCTTCTTATATACATATAATTCTTTAAAATATTATATTATATATTTAAATATTATACAAATTAAATCTTATGATATATGTTCGGTATATATGGAGGTATCTATTTATAAAAGTATATTTAATCTTCTAATTTATCTATTTTAATTTACATTTATTTATATTCATATATTTTAAATTTTCGTTTCGTATTCAGTTGTGTTATAATATTTGTTATATGCTTATTTTATTTTTATTATTTAATTATTGATGGGAATAAAAATGAAAAAGTATATTATGGTGTTTATATAAACTGTAAAAAATTATATATAAAGGTATATGTAAAATATATGTAGGGTTTATTATCTAATTTTTCTTTGAAAATATATAAAATTATAAAAATTCTGAAATTATATTTTTAAAATAACAATAAATTTATTAAACATATTATCTTTATTTTTATATTTGGGTTATATGTATATCATATGCATACATGAATAATTTTTTACAGTTTCAAAAATCAGAACTGATAAAATGTAACAAATATTGTATTCTTCAATTATATTCAAATTTGAAAATAAAAATAAAAAAATTATAAAGTATATGTGAATTATATACTAATTATATATGGAGTTTAAGTTATTATTATTATTATACGTAGGTTATATGTTATTTCTTATTATTATCAATATTTGCTGGTACCATTTTTAACTTCCATTCTCTCATGACATGGGTCTATCAACTCGAATATGCACACACTAAAATTTGAACCCCCTCCACATTTGAAAATCCAAAAATATTGAGCATGAATAGAATAGTAATAGATAAATTCATACCAACCACCACCACCAAAATACGCCTGTTAGGTACAGTAAGTGTAGTAACAGTAGAAAGTATTACCTATAAAAACACAAACGCAAAATCTAACTAGGTGTTTGAAAGCAACAAAAAAGACTAAAAGAAGCATCCTTTGATACAATTATCTACCTTGCTCATTTTTCAAGCAATTGGAAAGCTGCAAGCTATGCAAATTTTAAAAAAAATAAACAAAGTATTCATTCTAATATACAAAGAGACAATAACTACATAAGATTTGATAAAAAAAAAAAAAATGACTACATAAGAAATATTAAACCGACAAGTATACCAATCTATTTCTGTAATTGCTTCATAACATAAATATTAAAATATCTAATCGACCCTCAAAACGCCATACCACTAGCCTAAACAAGTATTTCAGAATCATTTCTCGCTAATAAAATTCGTTGATTCTGGTACCTCTCATTCTTAGTGAAATTTCAGGAAAAGGAGTACCAAATATTAACTCACTGCACAATTTGCATTTAAATCCAAAGAAGCTCACAGATTCTAGGTAAGGACTTGCAAAGTGAAAAGAGTGAGTGATCATCCCCTGCCTACCTTCAGGAATGAGAGCCACGAGAGGGCGAAGAGAGAAATTTGGACGCTATGAGAATCATATGTAATGGAGCCGAAAAATAAGAAGATACAATCAGTGCATGGTCGGTCGATGTGTTTACATTTTATTGAGAAAACATACACTGTGAGAGCTCTATTTTATAATGGACCAATAGTTAGCTCGAACTGAATTAGCCAGAATGTATGGACTTTGGAAAGATCGGTTAGTAACAAAAAAAAAAGAAATAGAAGAAAGAATATATTGTAATAGGAAGAGGGGAACTCTGTTTTGTTGAGATAATAAGCCAAGGCAGCTATAAGAAATTTGTCTTGACAGAATTAGGTAGTTGAGGAGGACGTTATTCATTGTGAACCAACCATTGGTGTCATGAATAGAGTGCAACATAGCATTATTGTAAAGTTGTTGTGTTTTGGACTTTAAGGTTAAGGACAATATGCTAAAGTGTTTGTTACAGAATCATTGAAACTTTGGTTAACATTTCTCAAAACAAAACACTTTGGATCCCACCCATTTCACCTAAGTCCATCGAATTTATGATATGGCCCATTCCTTGTCTAGCTTAACCTGAAGAACTTCATTGCACTCAATCCCTCCATTGCATTCCATCATCTATACTCTGATTTTTTGGATTATTAATAAAAATTAAATTATTTCTTTCTAGCATTATTCATGTCTTGGTCTTAGAGACATAAGTTCTGTTAGAGGAGTTATAATTCATTACTATTTTTAATTTTCCTAATAAAAGGTAATATGACCATTTTATATTTATAATTATATCTATTAATTAACATTTTTCTTTTTTTGAAAAAAAATTTAAACTACAGTTAGAATGAAATGGAGAGTATTATGTAAATATTTCACAATCATATTGGCACGAATTTGAGTAGTCATTTTGAGTTATTACTTCTTTAATAGTTCTTTGTACTATAGATGGATACACGTTTTTTACATCTCTCAATCAAGGTAGTCATTAATTTTTATTTATTTTATTCAAAAATAACTTTTAAATGTTTTGTATTATAAAAATTACTAAAAAAGTTTTTTTCCCACAAAAATCATTTTGGCATTTTTTTTTATTATTTCTTCAATTTTTTTTAATTATTTAATATTTATATTTAATATAAAATAAAATAATTTAAATATTTATTATTTTCATATTTATTATTAATTATATTTTTATTAAAAATATTTGTTATGTTAAAAATATTTGGTTTTAATTTTATTTTTAATTATTAATTAATTAAATAAATAAAAATAAAAATTATTTAATTTATAAAATTATTTAATTTCTATTTAAATTTAATATTTAATTAAATAATTAAATGTAAATAGTAAATAATTAAATGATTAAATAAAATAAAAATGAAATTGAAAAATGTCAGAATAATTTGGAAAAATTTTTTTTAGTAATTTTTATGGTTCAAAATATTTAATAGTTATTTTGAAGTAAGTTAAACAAAATCTAGTGACCATAAGTAAAATTAACTCTCACTCGTAATTTTACCTCTAAATTAAATCATTTTATTTTTATTTCAACATTTTTTATAAATATATGGTGCTGAATCTCTTTTGCATATGTTGATTATACACTGACAATATAAAACTGAACATCAATATGCAGATTCAGAAGTCTACAACATGATTGGTTGTCTCGCTCATGAATCAGGAAATATCACTTTGTCCAAACTTGATTCCTTTGCTCATAAGTGCCCTCTCTCTGCTCTACTTGCTTCTTCTTTCTTTTTCCCTTTTTTTTTTTTTAATGTTTTTTTAAACCATAATTTTTTTACAATTGTAATATTTCCATCCTAAAACTATACTAATATCACTAAATTAAAATTTATTATTTAAGATTAAAATTGTTATATATATAATTTTGGTTTAGTTTAGTAACAAATATGTCATATTTTTTTTCTTTTTAGGGCAATTTTTAAAAAATATCTTAAATAATACAATATTACTTCTACTTAAAGTTTTTTTTTCAAACATATCCAAAGTACTTAAAAGTTATAATAAGAGTATCTAAATTCAAAATGTTACTTCAAAGTATATCAAAAAATGCAAATACAATATATTTTTAGTATACTTTGGGTATAACTTGGTTTAGTATCTTTAGAAATATTTCGGAAATAATTTGGTTATATATTGGGAATTCCTTAAGAATACATTGAGTATACCTTAAGAATATTTTAGAAATTCCTTGAAAATTTATTAGAAAACATTTTGAGTATACTTTGATAATTCTTTGAAAACACTTCAGATATACCTTCATGATTTTTACTAAAAAAGAAAAGAAGAATAGATTAAATTATTATGATTAATGTCATCATTATACTTAAAACATTTAGGAACATTCTTATCAAACAAGAATAACAAGCATTCGAGCACAGTTCTCAAAGTTGTTGACATGAATTAGTTTATAAAGAGGCAAATTTATCATTTGCGTCTGTACTGTGTATAAAAAATAAAAATGCATTATTAATCAAACAAACATTCAAATAGCTCCTACACTAAACCTTGCAAGTTGCGATTGAAACTTGAGAGGATGATAACCTCATAACTTTCTGAACCAACAATTACAAGGATTAATTATAAAACATAATTTAGTACTAAAGTTTAACTGGCACCAATATGCAGCTGCTATTCTGCAACCTAGAACAGTCTGTTATGTGCTAACAATAAATGTGATGAAGTTCAAACTGAGTTCTTTTAGCAGGAGATCGTATGTAACGGTTTATCTTTGATCTGCCATCACAAGATTAAAATAAGAAAAAGAAAAAAAGTGAGGAAGATGGTGTTATAATAGAAGAGAAGAAGAGGAGGAAGAAGAAGAAAGGTAGAGTTGAAAAAATGGGTACAGAAGAAAAGTAAGTTGAGGAAAGATGAAAATAAAATTAAAAAAAAAAAACTGTCGGTAATTTTAAGGGAATTTTTTATAAATATAAAAAAAATGAAAAATAATTACAACTTTACCTTCCATCAATATTTTTTTCAATTTTACCAAAAATTATTTTTTACAATTACATCAACATCTCCTATATATCTTGAATATATCTCGAGTATATCTTCGGTCTAAAGTACTTAACAGAATATAAGATAATCCCTGATATACTTTGGTCATATCTTTGGTATATTTTTTGGATACTTTAGACCTAAAATAGTTATGTGAACAAACGCTATAAAGTCCAGTATACCTTGGGTATATCTTGGGATACCTTGGACCTAAAAACAGTTATGAACAAAAACTATAAAGTTCAGTATACCTTGATAATACATCGAGTATATCTTGATATATCTTGGAGAATTATTTAGAAATACTTTGGGTATACCTTAAGAATATTTTGGTAATTTTTACCAAAAAAAAAAAAGAAGAATAGTTTAAATAATACAATAATTAATAAGGTTTGATCTAATTTAGAATCCAAAATAACACAATTAAAAGAATTACAGAATCCAAAAATGAGCAAACTAAAATGTACAAACTCATTATCAAGATAATCTAATATAAAATAATCTAACAAAAACCCTTCCAGATCTGCTATTTCAACATGCTTCTCTAGAAGCCATTCCAAATTTGATTTCTAGACCTGCATTAGAACCACTAATTAAGTCTACAAAAGTTCACTTCCTCTCATAATAGAAATTCCAGTTCTAGTGCAGTTGATGCACCGAAATCAACACAAAATGACAAAATCGAATTCAATTAAATGGATATCATGTACTAGTAGAATCATATATGGATCAGTGTCGAATAAGGTACTGTTGATGGCATCTAAGGAAACAAATTTAGAAGAATTGCTAGATGATGTTGCAGTGAATGACATTATTAGTTAGCTCATGGCTGAATCGCATTGAATTGTGAGAACTCTGATGTCTCAATGATGTTAGATCGGATATTGCGACTGTTGGCTAGCTACTCTCTTCTTCCCTTTGTTTAGCATTCTTAGTAATTTTCGGTTATGGAAAAAAATATTAAAAAATCGGTAAAAACGAAAACCAATCTAGTAAGAATGAAAAGAACAAAAAAAAAAAAAAAGTAATTTTGCACACAAATTTTGAAAGATGGTGATAGATGAAATTTCCTCTAATTTTGAAAAGAAAACTTAAACGGTGAAAATTTCTCTTCTTTTTAAGGGTGAATTTCGTCAACGGTACCTCAATTATATAAATTGTAACAATTCAATATCTCAAATATTATTTGTAATATAAAGGTATCTCAATTATATAAATTGTCACAATTCAGTATCTCAAAAATTATTTGTAACACAAATATACCATAATTATGTAAATTGTAATAACTTAGTATCTCAAAAATTATTTGTAACACAAAAGTACCTCAACTTTTATTTTGTAACTAAATAGTACTTCTGTCTTCAGCTATTATAGCTCGTTTAGTCAATTAAATTAAAAAAGTCAAAACCTACTTTTGGAATAGTCAATAGTACTGTTTCCTTAATCTCTCTAACAGAAGTATGACATGAAATATCCAAATAAATTTTAACAAAAATAAAATTAGTTATAATATCTAGTTAGTAAAATTGAAATTTATCTTATGTGAATATTATATTTAATTTTATTTTTATTAAAATTTATCTGATGTAGATATTTCATATTACATTTATGTTAAAGAGATATAGTCAAAGAGAGAAGTACTATTTAGTTATAAAATAAAAGTTGATGTATTTTTGTATTACAAATAATTTTTGATGTACTGAATTGTTACAATTTATATAATTGGAGTAATTTTGTGTTACAAATAATCTTTGAAGTATTAAGTTGTTACAATTTACATAATTTGAGTACTTTATGTTACCAATAATATTTTAGATACTGAGTTGTTACGAGTTATATAATTGGATTACCTTGATGAAAATTTTTCTTCTTTTTAATCATGAATTTAAGCAGACTCAAGGCTTGAATTTCTAGTCTATGCTTGAAGTGAGGCTTAGGCAGCTAGACGACTGGGCAAGGGTAAGGCCCACTGAAACAATCTTCAATCCTTAGGATGATACTTCTCTGCCTCATTATTCTTGAACCCCAAACTATTGGTTGAATTTAAATAGGCTTCCACATTGTATAGTTTGGTTAATGTAGATAATATTTTGCAACCGTGCTAGGAAACTTTATCTGTAATCATATTTTTTTCCAGAAAATCTCGTCATCATAATCATTCAGTAGTAAGTATATATATATATTCAAAATTTTAAACAACAATTCTATTTGATTGAGAGTTCAACACTAAATGAAAGGTGGATGAATCTATAAGCAACTAATTAAAGATATTCCAGAATCAGTGAACAGATTACTATATTGGTTAATCTATATCCCTACTTAGTTGGCAGGTTTAAACCAATAATTAACAGAAAGATCCTGGTAGAAATTAAAAAAATATTTAAACAACCAACTGATATTCAACTATTTAATATATATAAAGTGAATAAAGTAAAACCCGAAAGGCAACGATTCATTCCATTTCTTTGAAAGATCAAACAAAAAGATGAAGAAGTTGGTGCTTGTGTTTTTTATATTGGTCACATTAACGGGCCAGTGTGCTGCAGTTGATGGCAAGAAGGCATCAACTCCGCCATCAGGAGTCGATTGTTCCACAGTTATTTATGATATGGTGGATTGCATAACTTACCTGAGTGTAGGTAGCAATCAGAGCAAGGTGGACAAGGCTTGCTGTGGAGGTCTTAAATCTGTGATCGGCGTTGATCCCAGTTGCTTATGTGTTGGATTAAAGGGCAGTGCAGAAATGGGCATTGATCTCAATTTCACTAGGGCTCTTAACTTGCCTGCTGCTTGTGGGATGCCTACGCCTCCTGAAGTTACCCAATGCTGTGAGTACTTCTCTTCTTGTTAGTTTTAATTTTGTTTTATATGTTTAAATTAATTTCTCTTTTGATGTATAATTGTTTTGTATAAATATGTGCAGCTCTTTCTCCTTCTCCTCCTTCATCTCCGCCTCCTAAAACTACTCCATCTCCTCCACAAGTTCCTTCACCTCCGCCTCCTAAAACTATTGCTCCATCTCCTCCACAAGTTCCTCCATCATCTTCTCCTTCAGTTCCGCCTCCTTCAACTAGTGCTCCACCCCCTTCACAAGTTCCTCCATCTTCCCCTCCTTCAGTTACCCCACCTTCAGCTAAGCCTCCTTCGAGTTCAGAACCAGGTACACATAGTTAATATTATTAATTTATAGAGTTCTTGAGATTGCTAAGTTAAATTAATATTGGTTAAATTGATGGATGCAGTGACGTCGCCATTGACCCCACTGGGGTCATCTTCCCCACCTCCAACCGAGATGCCACCACCACCCTCACAAACCCCATCGAAGCCAAAACCAAAGAAAGTTACAGCACCAGCACCTGCACCTGCACCCAGAGCCACAGGACGATCTTCTTCCGTTTCAATGTCCATTTTCATGCTTATTAGCTTCATCGCTGTTTCTTTCTCCTTTGTCTAAGTTAGTTAGTGTAGCTAGGATGTTTCAATTCCCATTTCGTCTATAAAGGCCTTTATTAATTAGTAGGCTTTGGTTTTTGATATGGCTGCTTTTGGACCTTTTTTTTTTTTTTAAAGTTATTCAAGGTCAATTGATTTCTTGATTACAGTGGATTCATTTCACTTCCCAGTTCTTATACTTCTCATCAAACCTAACCTATATAACAACAGATTCTCATATATATATGAGGGAAACTTAATGGACAAAAGTTACAGAGAAAAGAAAGAAGAAATAGACAGAGAGTTGCTGGCACTTGATTATAGCAAAACAAGCTTTTTCTTGTAAGAAAAGAAAAGAAAATCCAATGGCTTTCTATCCACATCAGAATTTCAGAGTTTTGTACAATTTGTGTCATATATATATATGAACAAGAAAAGATAAAATAAAAGAAATGGAATTTCATTTATTATATGATATCTCTGAAATACTGATCCGGCAGATTGAGATAAGGCCACGTATTATAACAGGAAAGCTCTTGCTCAATCTGTGGAAAACCATTACTATCGTCAAACCGATCACAAGTGTCAATGTCTAAAAGCCATGGCACCACTGCTTCTATATTCATGGATGAATCAAATGCTGTAACCTCTTTATTTTTTAGATTCCACCACTTATTGTTTATTTCTTCATTAACAACCACTTGATTCCCAGAATTCAATGAATCAAACGACATTTCCATGCTACTTTCTTCACTTTGGATATGTTGTTCCAATATTATTTGTGGTTGATGATGAAGAGGTAGATCAGATGGAGTTGCTGCGGTTTTGTTGCCTGTTAATTCTTGAACAAGTGTCTTGAAGTTTGAGGCATATGTAATGTAAACTTTGGGCCTCAAATCTTTTATTAAACTTTTGAATTGCTGCTTCTCATTCTTGCAAATTCTTGATGATGCCTTGACATTTATTTTCTTCCCCATTTCCTCAGTTAGGTCTTTTCTCCTTTGAAAGTAAAATCCCTTGTTGCTTGTTTGCTGGTTGTGAGAAATGTATGGATCTTGAGGACCTATAAATATTAGAGGGCTAGTGGAATTGTTCAGTCAGAATTAAAAACCAGGAAGATGCCATAAATTATTAATTAATTAAAATTAGTTTCAGAGAAAAAGATGCTAAAAAATGAGGTTGATTCGTTCAATTCCATAATAGGAATCTCTCGTTTATAATAATCAAGGAATGACCCATGACTCTGACTCTGACTCTGACCATGACTTGACTAGTTTATTAATTAAGGGATGTGCTAAGGCTTGTTTGTTGTTGTTTAAAATATATATAATACACATGAAGAAGTTGGTCATATAATGTTGCCTTCAAAGATGCAAGAGTTTTTGGAAGGTATAAGGTTGGAATTACTTAGTGCATGCTTATTGTAGAAGACAATATATAAATTTGATTAGGTAAATAAAAAAGAAATATAAGTTTAATCCTCAATTTAATCAGATTGTGGGACTCTCAGGAATCATGAGAATTTGGAATAAACTCAATTAGCATATTCATTAATTGTTTTGATTGATTAGGAAATTTCTTGTCCTATAAATATCACATTACTTTTTACGTTGCCAATTATGATTAATCATGATAATGATAAAAGATTTTGGATTAAATATCTAGTCTCTACAAAATTTATCAAAAAAAATAAAGATCACATTACTCTCTATCTGTAATTTATTACTCTGTATCTATCAATTTGATCAAAATCCTTTGTGAAGAATTACTCTTTACATAAACATCAAATTAATTGGCCAATTGGGCAGTCAACATTTTAAGTTTTTGAGTCAATAATAATTAAAAAACGATGGGCTAGAAAGGGAACCATTAATAAACAAAAGAAATAATTACAAGGAGTGACTTATTTGTAAAACTAATTATCATTATACAGTCACTTTGTTTTATTAACTAAAAAATTCTTGCTAAGTTACCTAATTTCCATTATACATTTAAGCTTCAAATTAATCAAACACCCGTAAATTCCTTTAATTCCGCTAGCCAAAGTCATTAGTTTCTTTTATCGATTGAAACTTATTTCATATATATTATGTTATTTGTGTTAAAAACTCCAATTTTAAAATGATAGATTTCTTCTCCTTCTTTAATCAGTTTAGTATTATGCCAGCTACGGAATTCTTCATTGGTGGGGGTGTTCGGTCGGGTGTGGGATTTTTCATCAATAAGGAGTATTCAATTGGCTTTTTTCAAGTTGTTCATTCTCTAATCAATTTAGTGTTCAGACTTATGTGAGATTCTTTATAGGTGGGAGCAACCACAAATAATGTTACACTTAGAGCAACTATAAATAAAGTGAATTTCTGAGTTGAGAAAAACAAAAGAAGAGGAAAACAAAAATATGAGATATATAAAGAAAAATCATTTAAGAATTTGGAGGAATTTGAATGGAAATTGCGTTGATAAACATTTGAATTGTTCTAAATTTACTAATCTTTGGTTCCTATATTTTATTTTCTCTTCTGTTTCTAATACTTTGCAATTTCTCGAACTCTACCCCATTTTATTTCTCTCTAAATTTTTTGCAGAATTTAATATCACATAATACTCATGTAACCTTCAACTAATATATATATATATATATATATATATATATAATAAGCTTATTATGGCATAATATATTGTTGTATGATATGTGCAGGAAATAGTATCATATACCATAAAAATAACTGAATATAACCTTTTGATACCATAAAAACACAATATTTGATATTTTGAATTAACACACTTAATTAACTATCAACACATTTTTTGTTTTATTTCCATTGTACTCAACTGATAATATAATGTTATATATATATATATATATATATATATATATATTAAAAAGTTTATGTTACTCAATTGAATCAATAAATTATTAAATCACATATTTCACATATTTATATTCATTTTTCTTTAATAAAGGTCATGTAAATAACATATCATTAAATGTGAAGGTAGAAAAATGTTTCTAATTACGTTATTTAACAATTTACTATTCATATTGCAATATATGTTTATATTCGTATTAGGTATATGAAACAAAAAAAAAAGTTACCTTTAAACTTTTGTTATTAAGTTACTATCGATCTTCTTGTATTTGGGTTCGAGTTTCAAAAATTTAGTAGAAGTTGAGGATTTGTTGTTGATAAACCAATGTATCTCTTAATTATGTACAACTTTTAACATTAAAATCAATTATGATATATTTAATTTATTTATTTTTATAATTGGTTCCTTGATTTAAGGAATCTAATGTAATCCAAATTTTAAAATAAGTAACTGCTACTCCTTATCTAATAAGGAAATTAGGCATTTGAAGAAATACATTTTATTCGGATGAGACTTTTATTACATCTTTTGTCTTGAAGTTAATTCAATAATTAAGTAATTTTATTTGGTAATTTTTATCAGTAGTTATTTGTGTCAAAAACTCCAGAAAATAGTAGTCCAATGAGCCGAAAGGAAAGAAAAAGGAGAAAATTAGCCCACCTAATGACTTCTCACAAATTATATTATGCATCCTGGTATACATTACAATATAAACTTCACATGTGTGAAAGTAATAATAAAAATATGATGGCAATTTTGTAAATAAAATAAACTTACACAGTTTTATTTGTTGATATATATTCATTTGTTGTAAAGTATAGGTTCATCAGTAATGAAATAAAAGATTCATTAATTTATTGATAAATATTCATTTTATTTTAAAATAAAATCAACAGTTATTTTCTATTTTTTTTTTTGCATTTTCAGGTACTATTTGTCTCAATTTGTCATTTTTCCGGTGAGTTTTTATCTCAATTTTTTTGTTACGTTTTGAGTTTCTTTGAAGAGAATTTAATGAATTCATATCTATAAATCATAACACAAAAAATATCAATTAAATTAAGTACAAAATTAAATAAAATAAATTTGTATTAATATAAAAAATTAACAATTAATAATAAACTAATGATTCTTTACTAATAAACCAATGAACCTTTATTGATAAACTAATAAACATTTCTCAATAAAATAATAAATATTTTACTTCATTACTAATGAACTTAGAGTCTTAAAACAAAATGTACATGTAGTAATAAACTAATAAACTTTTACATTATTGAATCTTCAGTAATACATAAATAAATATTTCTCAAGAAACTAATGAACATTTACTGATAAACTAATGAATTTTCATAAATAAACTAATAAATTTTTACTTTATTCATAATAAACTTTTTCAATAAACTAATGAACATTTTACTCTATTGCTAATAAACCTAGAGTCTAAAAACAAAATGAACATATAGTAATAAACTAATTAACTTTCACTTAATTTATAATGAACCTTTTAGTAATAAACAAATCAACTTTTCTTATAAAACTAATGAATATAGCTACAAATATATAATGAATATTTACAAAATTGTCACTGTATGTTAAATAGTTGTATAAATTTATTTTATTTACAAAATTACCACCACTTCTTATACATGTGATGGACTCTTAGTCTATAATACTCAATGGATCAAGATTCATAAAATAACGATTGATGACTTATTTATTATCTAAATAACTTCTACTTTCATTAAATCCAAAAATAACCCATTAGACAAACTTAATTAGAAAATTGACATATATATTACTTTTTATATATATAATATCATTTTTACATCACAATTCATAAACTATCAAAAAAATTATTTAAAAAATTTAGAATTTAGAATTTACGTTTAACATATCCTTATTTAATGTTGTTTCCTTAAAATTAAGATCTCATTTGGGGAAAGATTAAATTTTCACATTAATTGCAACATTTTTCTTATTTTTGTTTTTTCTCTATTCCCTTTTTTTCATCCGTCATTGAAATTTTTATATTTACATTCCAATTAAAGCAAAATTCAAACTCAAACATTAATAATAAATTATTTTAATATTAAAAAAATATTGATCTAATTAAAAATCTTGAATAATACATTAACCAAATTAATTCTTGTAAAAGTTATACAGTGAAATGTATATTCAATTGTATTTATACTATATATTTTATTTAAAATTATTCATATATTGAATTCAAAATTATTAAATATACATCTAAAAGTATATAAAAAATATATTTAGTATGAGTGAATTTTATAAGATGTATATGTTTTAAAAAATAAAAATATATGCAAAGTATATTTACTATATATATGTAAGGAATTCATTAGTATAGGTAAATGATATGAATAAGATACAAATATATAAAAAATATATTTAGTATAAGTGAGCTATATATGACGTATATATTTATTAAATATACAAAACATTTATAATAAAAATAAAATATATATAAAGTATATTTAATGTATATAAGTAAGCAATATATTAGTATAAGTGAAGGATATAAATAAGATATAATAAAATATTAAATGTATATATACATGAAAAATATATACATTATATATACATAAAATATAAATACCATATATTTTGTATATATTTTTTCTACACGTTTAATAATTTGAGTAATATATATATATCAAATAATGAAATCTAACTAAAATTTTCCAAATTTTGAATAGATTATAAAAAAGGTATTTTTTTTTTTTTAAACATCAACTATCATAAATAAGAAAGAAAAACATAATGAAAATCCTAAAAAAAAATGGACGTGAAACTTACATTAATTAATCTATCTTATAAAAAGTTGTACAAATATTATTTGATATATTGGAAGAATATAAAGATCCAAAACAAAATAGGAGAGTGCATAAGTCTATCTTATAATATATAGAATAAGTGTTGTATTTTCTACAATTTAATTCCATATTTGGATTTCTTTGTTTTATGGAAAGAAACCCACTCTATCTCCTTCCATTTTAAAACCAACAAAATCCGAAAATCTTTCCACTCTCTATTAAAACCATTTATCCTTCTCTCTCTACTATCTATTAAACCATTAAAAAATTATCATCGTCTTTATTGAGCATGTGTATTGGATTGAAGATTTTCAGATTTTTGTAGTCATTGATGGAGATTTTGGAAGCCGGTGGTGGATACCAAAACTTCATCTTCTCCGACACCAATAACATACTGAAAATAATTGAAGAACAATGGACTAGAATAGCACAGACTTGCGCAACTCACGTTCGTTCCATAAAGCTCACATTCGTGATGATATTAGCATGCCGTGCTAATCCATAATATGCTCATGATCATTCCTTTGTGTAGCCATCACGAGCCTATGCCACTATTCTTGTTCTTGTAGTTGTGTTTGTGAGTTTTCTTTTTATCTTTAATGTGTAGTGTAATTAGTGTTGCATATAATTTACATATACCATTCATATATCTTACATATAATTTTCGCAGTTTATTTAATCTTTATGAAAAGCTTTATTATTTTTAATTCTCATAAATAAATAAATAATAAAAATAAAATAAACATATAACAAATGTATAACACACCCAAAGCCAAAATGGAAATTTGAAATATATGAATACAAAATAAATATAAATTAAAATAGATAAATTATATGGTTAGATTTCTTTTATAAACAGATAAATATATAATACACATATACCTTACATATAAGTTTTGCATAATTGCAGTTTATTTAATTCCCATGATAAGTTTTACTATTTTTAATCTCATCAATAAATAAACAATAATAATAAAATAAACATATAACATAGTTGAAGCCAAAATGAAAATATGAAATATATGAACAAAAAATAAATATAAATTAAAATATATATTTTAGAAGGTTAGATTACTTTTATAAATAGATAAAAATATAATGTACATATACCTTACATATAATTTTTGCATAGTTGTATTTTATTTAATCTACTTGATAAGCTTTATTATTTTTAATCCCCACCATTAAATAAAAAATAAAATTAAAATATATAACCTATATACCGTATGTGACTTTTATTGTTTTAGTCAAAATGGAAATGAAAACTATTAATTAGAAAATATAAAGATGTAATTGAATTAATTTGAAAGACATTAAAATATATAACCACACCTATTGTTTTGTTTTTTTTTTTTTTGCCCATACATGTGAGATTTATAATATCACCATTTGTTTTTTGTAGGATTTTGAATGACAAGATGTCATTTGTGGAATGTTGTAAAGTCTAATTCTAGAATTATATTATCATCTATCACATTTATGATATTTTACTATTTTACAGAGTTTGTTGTGTCAAAATTCCAAAGAAAAATCTGCGCTATGGACTTAACACTCAGCAATTGCCAAGTTGTATTTATCTTCATTTAAGAGTATATGAATCATTGAAAAATTAATTATAACAAAGTAAAATAAAGTGATCATTAATGAAGTTTGAATGAAATAACCTTAATTAATTAAGTAATATGGATTTGTATGTGGAGCTTAGTAGTTAAGAGTTTGAGGTATCATCCTCAAGTAGGTATGGAGGTGTTAGGTAGATTTAATGGTCACTATGATCTTAGCACCGCTGGACGGAGTGGATTTCATACATGAATGTATTTCTTGCCACCTCTTCTTTTCCTTCACGTATTACGTGGCATTTATATGTGCCGATTGTTATAAATTTACAGATCCCATTCCTACAGCAGTAATTTAGCCTTAAATTGGACTAGTTTAAAAATTAGTTAACTCATAAGCGGCTTAAACTTGTCTCATAAATAATTTATTTATTATATTTAACGAGAATGGTGACAAAAGTTTGAGTTTGGTCTGTTAACTAATAATTTAAATTTGATGTGTTTTATTTCAAATTTTAAAAATACAGTATACTAAAAATTCAAATTCAAAATTATATCTATATATAGTTAGAAACAAAAAAAAAAAATTTATACCATCTCATTTCAAACTCTTAGAATGCAATCAGGAGATTTTGGAAGAAAATAGCAAATAATAGTAATAATAAAAATGGAACTGTACGTAAATGTAGCAACGAGTAATGAAAACTTTAATACTGCCAATGACTTGACGACTATGTCCAGTAATTTCAACATAAATATGATTAATTAATGGATACCCACCACAACATTACATGTAATTGTTTATTTTATGCAATTATTTTTTTATTGAAAATTAATTAATTAATTGCTTTTATGCGAATCTCATAATGGCAATTAATTAAAGTTGGATTAAACAATTTTCATCCGTTTCATGGTAATTAAAGTTTTTTTTTTTAATTCTATTTTACAACAAACTAAAAGCATTTACAAAATAAAAAAGTTGGAGTAATATTGGCGCCGTTGTAAAAAAAAGAAAAAATTACAGGCAGAAAACTTGAATTTAAGGTTCAATAATGTACAAATAATAATGCAAATTGAACAAATTAATGCATGAAAGTTCATATATTGAAAATCCAATGCAATGAAAGCAACCTTTTGTTATTTTATAGAATTTGAAACCATATATGTTGTGGGTGCAATGTTGCTTTTGCTTAATACTTTGATTCATCCATGTCTTTAAGATGTTTGTTTCCTCTTCTTCTTCTTTTTATCTTTTTCTTTTAATTAAAAAAAAAAAAGGTGTAGTTTGATCTTAAAATTTTCTGAATTTGTATAATTACTTAAGTCCTTTAACTAAAATATTTGTTTCGTTAACTCTCTTAATTATAATTTTTGAACTAATTCAATCTCTCAATTAGAAATATATGTCAGCTGTTTCATAAAGAGGAACTCATTGAAAAATTATTTAATTACTTCTTTTAACTATCTTTAATTATATAATATACATTTCAGTAATGCTAGACTGCCCACATTTGCCCACCCATTTTCTTTTACATTACTGCTTTTCTTTTTTTCTTTTCACTTGTTTTCTTACTTTCATACAAAGGATATATTTTTGGTCAAATTATTCACTTTTTATTTTTTAGTTCTTAATACCTTTTTTTTTCTTCTAAAAGATTTATTTTATTATAGATATATTTTATGAAAAACCTTAAATTCTAAATCCTAAATCTAAACCCTAAACTCTAATTCTAAATCTAAACCCTAAATCTAAACCCTAAATTCTAAATTCTAAATTCCAAATCCTAAATTCTTAAATCCTGAATTCTAAATTCTAAATCTTTAATATCTCACTTTTTTATTAGGTAGATAATAATTTTTTACCACATAAATTTTGATAACTAAATTAATAAATCGAAAATATTAAAGGAAATGAAAATTAAAAAAATGTATGAAAGTTGAAAGGAAATGATGAGGAATGGGACGGAGGCGGGCTGCAAAGCTGGCGGGCTGTATAGTATTTTTCTAAACGTTTTATAAATAGAAATTAAATTAGAGTTTTATTAATTGCTAAGAGTCAATCCAACAAATTTCAAGAGATTGAATTAGCCCAAAATTAATAATTAAAAGAGTATATTCAACAAACTTAATTAGTTAGATGAACTTAATTAATTATATAAATTCCTAAAGTTCAAAAATCAAAGCTTTTTTTTTTCTTTAAATAAATTGAGGGGCTAAGGATTTGATACGTATCTATATCATACAATTAATGGATCAACATGTTAAAAGTTAAAACTTGATGAATTATTTTTTGATTCTCAGTTGAACTGATAGCTTTGAAGTTGATGCCATCTTTTTTCTTTTTAAAAATAAAAATATGTTTATTAAATTTTATTCGAAAAAGAGTATTGTTGACAATTTTCTATACAATTTACATCATATACTTTCAATAAAAACACGAGATATATATTTTTTTTTATAAAATATCAATTTTTATTTTAAAAATATTAATATTTTATAAATAAAAGAACATATGTCATTGCATTATTGGAACTAGCTTAATACATAATGATTAATAATTTCGTCTAAAAAAGTAATAGAATACTCTTAAATGCATTTTTTTTCTCCACTCTGACTTCTAGAATCTCGTACTCTCTCACTAATTTGTTGCTTTTATGAATTTTACTCATTTTTTTGCAAAAAAAAAAAAAAAATAATAATAATAAAATGAGAGAAAATTAATAAATAAAAAAGGGTATAAATCAGGGATCTTAGATAAATACATAAATAAATAATAGTAAGAAGAGAAGAGAAGAGAAGAGAAAGAAGTAAGGATAGCATGGATACACCTAACTTCCAACCAAAACCTTGCCCATGCAAACATTAATGGTAAGGTTACCACCTCCCAACTTAAATTACATATTGTCACCGATTGAAACCCCTCACCTACGCATGCAACTATTCTTATCTCTTTCATTCAATGATTCATTGACCATTCTCTACCTCCATAAAATTAAATTAAAAAAACAATTTATATAAGAAAATTACATATTGTGTATGAAAGTGAAAAGGTTGGTCGTCAACACTACCCAACACACACCTTAGATTTTTTTGTTTCTTTTCCATCCCCCTCATGCAACAAAAATTTCCGCATTTAACAATAATCTTACTAAAAAATAATTACTAACATTTGAGTGACAAAATCTTGTTTATTAAAAATAATTTACAAATAAAAATGATAAAGAATTTTTCTTTAACTAGAGGCTTTTATTTAGTTACAACCTTAAATATGGAACATCGATAAAATTTGAAAGGGATTGTTTAATTTTTTTTTTTTTTTGATCCATAGAGAATCTTGAATTTGAAATCTTAAGAAGGGGATTGAGCCTTTATAACACACATATTTACTCTTTTAATGAAATTAGTTAACAAAATCTGATTGATAATTAAATTGGGATGTTAATACTAATTCCTTTGTTCGTTTGCAAAAATAAAAATAAAAATTTTCACATGAAAGCTTTGTTTGTATTCATCAGTCATCACAAACATTTTTTGGGATTTTACTCTTTGAAAAGTTTCTAACTTTGTTTGGACTTAGGGGGGGAGAGAGAGAGAGAGAGAGGAGGGGTAGATGAAAAGAGTAGTGCAATGGCATTGGGAGATGAAGAAGGGAGTGTGGCGTGGCGTGGCGTGGCGGGGGCAGGTACCACGTGCAGCGTCTTATTAAAAGCCGTTAAAACTGGAAGGCCCACCTCTCTTTCTAACTCAAACCTACCACTCTGCAATTCCCTTAAAACTACCTATTGACTTCCATCGTATACGCATACACCAGCATCTCAAGATTGTGAATGCATTCTATAAACCAATCCCCCACCACAAATTTCAACATTTTTCTGGGTTCTGCTTATTTCTTCCTTTTCCTCCCTCTTCTTCCCTCTAGATTCAGACTAATGCTTTGTCACCCATAATTCTAATTCAGTTCCATTTTGATCCCAGCTTCCAGGATTCTGGCTTTTCTTCAGGTTTGTTGGGGTATTTGGATTCATTTTTCAGCTAGATTTTGCTCAAAATTTGCTTCTTCTTGCGATGGTTGAAACTTCGGCATTGTGCAATTAGAATCTGTGGGAAGTATGATTGCTGTTGTTTTTGTCGGTGGCTTTGTTATTTAGCTTAGTATGTATTTGGGAATCTACAATGAAGTTTTTGTGGGGCTAATTATTATTTTTTATTCCTCTTCTTTTGAGCACCTTTTCCGTTGTTATCAATAAATCTATATGATCCCGCATCCGAGATACTTCACATACAGGCTGCGTTTGGTTGCTCACGACTTCTAGTGGAATATACTGATGGAGTGGGGGGTTTGGTTTTAGTTATTTAAACCTTAGTGATAAAATAATTCTAAGATAGAAGGTTAGAGCTCATAGTGTTGACGAATCAACAAGTCTGCATGAAGTGCTGTTGTGGGAAACCAAACAGAGTCTTAGTATAATTGAATAGTTTTCGTCAAGTTCATAATTGCTGTAGAATTGAATTAATTCTTTTGATCTCTGAACTTTTGCTGATATAGAATGAACAATTATGATCACCAGGGAAGGCCTAGCATATAATTAATCTATATTCAAGGATAATATTAAGTAAAAGCAAACGGCCTAAGTTTGATGGCTACATTTTCAACCAGACTTTCTGTAACATAAATCCTGTCTATGCAGCATGTTGGATGCACAGAGGAGACAGCCACTAACGGTGGGTGTTGCTCGTGGGAATGGTTACATAAACGGTGCAGTTTCAACAAGGAGTCCTGCTACAATATCTGAAGTGGACGAGTTTTGTTATGCTCTTGGAGGGAAGAGGCCAATCCATAGTATATTAATTGCGAACAATGGAATGGCAGCTGTCAAATTTATACGTAGTGTTAGGACATGGGCGTATGAAACGTTTGGCACTGAAAAGGCAATCTTGTTGGTAGCCATGGCAACTCCAGAAGACATGAGAATCAATGCAGAGCATATCAGAATTGCTGATCAGTTTGTGGAAGTTCCTGGGGGAACAAACAATAATAATTATGCCAATGTGCAACTCATTGTCGAGGTGGGTACATTGAAAATTGTGTGCACATTGGTTTTCTTCTGTTGTTTTAGTTCAAACTATGTAAAAGAAAACATGATATGGACAGCCAAGGAACTTGTATCTTTGGACATCCCAGAAAATCATGGAAATGAATTTGCCTATATGAGGCATTTTCTGACTCTTGCAAGATACTACTTTTATTTGATAACTTAAGAGCATTCTTCCAAATTCTGATTTGTTGATAATATGAATAAGTTAAATTGGAAAGATGATCTTGTTGGTTTTTATAACAAAATTGTAACTTGTGGTTGCCAGATGGCAGAAATAACTCGTGTTGATGCAGTTTGGCCTGGTTGGGGACATGCATCTGAGAACCCTGAGCTTCCAGATGCGCTGACTGCGAAGGGGATTGTATTTCTTGGACCCCCAGCTACGTCCATGGCAGCATTGGGTGATAAAATTGGCTCATCTTTGATTGCCCAAGCAGCAGATGTTCCTACTCTTCCATGGAGTGGCTCTCATGTAAGTGTCGTACTCAAACTGTGATCTAATTCTCTTCAGTCATTCCACATCTAAGGTACTATGATTTGTCTGACAGGTGAAAATTCCTCCAGAAAGTAGTTTGATTACCATCCCAGATGAAATATACAGAGAAGCTTGTGTATACACAACGGAGGAAGCGATTTTAAGTTGTCAAGTTGTTGGTTACCCTGCAATGATCAAGGCATCATGGGGTGGCGGCGGTAAAGGCATAAGAAAGGTTTGGGTTCTAGATCACAATGTTTTGAGTCTCTAACTTGGAAGGATTTTACTAATGGAATACTGTGAATTTTCATGTAATTTTTTGGATTATCTAGGTTCATAATGATGATGAAGTTAGGGCATTGTTCAAACAAGTTCAGGGTGAAGTTCCAGGATCACCCATATTTATAATGAAGGTTGCTTCCCAGGTTAGATTATCTTCTGCCTTCTAATTTTTTGCAATGCGATTTTTGGTTTATATATTTAGTTCTGATGATTAATTTGATTTTTCTCATTTAGAGTCGACATTTGGAAGTCCAACTACTATGTGATCAGTATGGAAATGTAGCAGCTTTGCATAGCCGCGATTGCAGTGTTCAAAGGCGGCACCAAAAGGCAAGTTTGTTTCTCATTACTAGTTTTAAACGTTGTTGCTTAGTCATTCCTTTGAATTATAATGTGATCATAAAAGTAAGGATCATATATTTTTCTCTTCCTCAAGATTCTGAGTTGCTCATATATGTTAAACAGATAATTGAGGAGGGTCCAATTACTGTTGCATCATTGGAGACTGTAAAAAAACTAGAGCAGGCAGCACGAAGGTTAGCAAAATGTGTGAATTATGTTGGTGCAGCTACTGTTGAGTATTTGTACAGTATGGACACTGGCGAGTATTACTTTCTTGAGCTCAACCCTCGGTTACAGGTATGTAAATTTATCTTTTTTCAGATGTCTGTCTGTCATTCTCTTTCAATTTATCTGCACATTTGTTGCTGTTGGATTGTGTTTTCAAAAATGACTACAGCTGAAGTGGATATGGAAGTTGTTAGCTATTTAGTAGGTAGGAAATATTAAACTGCTTTTATTTGCCAACCAGGTTAAAATGAATTTTTTTCAAGCCTTAGATATCATGTAATATCTATGATAGTGAATCTCAAAATAATAGTAGTAGTAGTAGTGTAAAAATGTTATATTATGTGGGGAAACCACTATCAATGCTTTTTTCTTACCTCATTCCCCTTGAGTTCTGATGCTAGAAATCCATGATTGAAAGAGTCAATATATGCTGTCATAATTGCTCTTTGATTTTTCTGAAGATCTTCGATCTTTAAATTCATTTGGATGTAGGTGGAGCACCCTGTTACTGAATGGATTGCTGAAATAAATTTGCCTGCAGCCCAGGTGGCCGTTGGGATGGGAATTCCTCTTTGGCAGATTCCTGGTATGACATTAGCAAGAGGTGGACATTCACATTTTTATTAGTTGTTAGACATATGTATCTTTGACTTTCTGCTACTTTGTTTAATTAGAGATTAGGCGATTTTATGGAATGGAACATGGTGGAGGCTATGATGCTTGGAGGAAAACTTCAGTGGTTGCCACACCTTTTGATTTTGACAAGGCAGAGTCTACAAGGCCAAAAGGTCATTGTATAGCTGTGCGTGTGACAAGCGAGGATCCAGATGATGGTTTTAAGCCTACTAGTGGAAAAGTGCAGGTAAGGCCCTCATGTTTACTATTCTTCATTGAAGTTCTCTTTTCCTTATAATAACTGTATTTGTATGGCCTTGTACAGGAGCTAAATTTTAAAAGCAAACCAAATGTGTGGGCTTACTTCTCTGTGAAGGTGCCTTTTCTTTCTCTCCCCTTTCTTTTCCCCAAACCATGTTTCTATTGTAAGAACCTCGTATTTCTAACTTAAATAACTTCATTTCTGGTGCGTAGTCTGGTGGAGGCATTCATGAATTCTCAGATTCTCAATTTGGTAAGCACAGCTGTTAATGTAATCTGTGCTCCATAAATAATTATGAACACTGTTGTGAGATGAGTTATCCAATCTTTTACAAATTAATACTAATCCTTCATTTGCAAATCTTGTTGTGATAGTGTATCGTGTTTGTTTGAAAATGGCTATTTTCCATGAAGTTTTGCTGTTTATATTTCTGTGTGGTTTTGTTATAACAATCTATATCACTCAAGATATCTTTCCTCAGGACATGTTTTTGCATTTGGGGAGTCCAGAGCTTTGGCCATAGCAAATATGGTCCTTGGCCTGAAAGAAATTCAAATTAGAGGAGAAATTCGTACTAATGTTGACTACACAATTGACCTTTTACATGTAAATTTCTCACCTGTTGATAATTTATTTTTACATGTAAAATTCCATGGCTAAAATTAACATTATAGGAAAATGCTTTGCAGGCTTCAGATTATAGAGACAATAAGATTCACACAGGTTGGTTGGACAGCAGAATTGCCATGCGGGTTAGAGCAGAAAGGCCTCCTTGGTACCTCTCTGTTGTTGGAGGGTCTCTGTATGTAAGTAGTCATGGTCTGACATAAAGGGAGGAACCAAGTTCTTTTGCCATGCTTTATTCTCTCATTGAAGAATTCTCCACTTATTGGTCCTATTTTTGTTTGCATCAGCAAGCATCTGAACATAGTGCAGCTATGGTTTCTGATTATGTTGGTTACCTTGAAAAGGGGCAAATCCCTCCTAAGGTACCAATGAAGTATACTTATTTGTGTATCTGTTGCTTATTCAGTTGACTTTTTGTGATATTGATGTCAGCTGATTTTGTTTGTAGCACATATCACTTGTGAACTCTCAAGTTTCACTGAACATTGAAGGAAGCAAATACGTGGTATGATTATCTGTCCTCTTATTATCTCTCAAATGCAAAATTTTATGTTTATAATTTTCAGTTATTTCTGAGGTATTTTGGTCATATGCTTTGGTAATTTGTATAATTAACATTCAGAAAAATTACTTCTAGATTGACATGGTTAGAGGGGGGCCAGGGAGCTATAGATTGAGGATGAATGAATCAGAGGTAGAAGCAGAAATACATACATTACGTGATGGAGGTTTATTGATGCAGGCAAGCATGCACTTCTCCACAAACACTATTTTCTTTATGGCTGTTCTGCCTTTGTGTCACTTGACTTTTCCTCTTTGTGTAGTTATTATTTTTTCTTTCTGTTCCTCATTATTCTCTTTTTCCTCCTCCGTGATTGTGCGTTTGAAACTTCATAACAATCTATTTTATTTTCACACAGTTGGACGGAAACAGTCATGTAATATATGCTGAGGAAGAAGCAGCTGGAACTCGGCTTCTCATTGATGGAAGGACTTGCTTGCTACAGAATGATCATGATCCATCAAAGTTAGTGGCAGAGACGCCATGCAAGCTGCTGAGGTTTTTGGTTTCAGATGGTAGCCATATTGAAGCTGACACTCCATATGCAGAGGTTGAAGTTATGAAGATGTGCATGCCTCTTCTTTCACCTGCTTCTGGAGTTATTCATTTTAAAATGTCTGAAGGTCAACCAATGCAGGTATGTTGTATTTCACACACGTGTGCACTGACTGAAAAAGCACCATTTAGAAAATGTGGCACTTAGTTCTCTTGGAGTGAATTTAAATTATTTAATAATTCAGTTTTCTTGTAGGCTGGGGAGCTTATAGCAAGGCTTGATCTTGATGATCCTTCTGCTGTAAGAAAGGCAGAACCTTTTCATGGGAGCTTCCCAGTACTTGGCCCTCCAACTGCTATTTCTGGTAAAGTTCATCAGAGATGTGCGGCAAGTCTAAATGCGGCCCGTATGATTCTTGCTGGATACGATCATCACATTGTTGAAGTAAGTATTTTCATGCTTAATTGCAATTTTCAATATGTCGTTTAAATCCTTAAAGTGAATCAGTAGTTAACTCTTATCTTTGCTTTTATTGTGGTTTAATTGTGTATTTCACTGTTCACAGACTACAGAAAAAAATATATTGCAGTTGTTTTTTTGTTAAATATTTATGTCTTTTTTGTTATCTCAATTACTTTGACAGGTAATGCAAAACTTGCTTAATTGCCTTGATAGTCCTGAACTCCCTTTCCTTCAGTGGCAAGAGTGCTTATCTGTTCTAGCAACTCGCCTTCCTAAAGATCTTAGAACTGAGGTGAAAATAATTATCTTGTGTCTTTGATCTCTACTTTCATGCCCATGTAATGGCTTTTTAGTCACAACTTGATCTAATTTTGTCATGGCACAATTGTTTTAGTTGGAATCAAAATATAGAGAGTTCGAGGGAATTTCAAGCTCCCAGAACATTGACTTCCCTGCAAAACTGTTAAGGGGTGTTCTTGAGGTGAGTTCCTTATCAAATGCTCCTCATTTTGAACTTGCGAATTTTCATTTAATCTCATAAGCTTGGGTTTGCATTTTCCCCAGGCGCATCTATCCTCCTGTTCTGAGAAAGAAAAAGGAGCACAGGAAAGACTTGTTGAACCTTTGATGAGTCTTGTTAAGTCTTACGAGGGAGGACGAGAGGGCCATGCCCGTGTCATTGTTCAGTCACTTTTTGAAGAGTATTTATCTATTGAAGAATTGTTTAGTGACAACATCCAGGTAAGCTTTGTATGTGACTTGTAACTTCACTATGTTGTCATAATTGTTTGGGATTCCCAAAATCTTTCTTATGTGGCATCTTCTGGGAACACAATGGGTTCAATCAGAGCATAATACTGCATACTTTTGGTCATGGCCTTCCTATTTATGTTAATAATTCAAGAATTTGTTCAATTTAACATAAACCTGTTTTCTTTTGCATATAATGTTTCTTTCTTTAAGTATGCAAATTAAACTGACTAATTATATCTATTCCGCTTGCACTTCATTCTGTATTCTTTGAAGTCATCAAATTTTTGATTTACAAGCTACAGAATATAAATTTCTATTGATATTCACTTCATGCTTGGAATTCAATCTTGTAGTTTACTCACAGCCTGATAATATTTTACTTGCAAGCCTAAAAGTGTTAGGAACTCGGCTGGTGACCATTTTGAGAGGGTTGTCACTTTCTAATATTATATTTTCTATCTTTTTTCTTTAGGCTGATGTGATTGAGCGCCTTAGACTTCAATATAAGAAAGATCTTTTGAAGATTGTGGACATTGTCCTTTCTCATCAGGTATTGGATATGTGACATGCTCGATTTGTTTCCCTTTTTTGTTTTCAATTTCTTTATGTTTTTGTGAGTGTATGTGGAAAGTTTGAACTAATACGGTATTTGTTGATTTGTAGGGTGTCAAGAGTAAAAACAAACTGATACTACAGCTCATGGAACAACTTGTTTACCCCAACCCTGCAGCGTATAGGGATAAACTTATCCGGTTCTCTCAGCTTAACCATACAAATTATTCTGAGGTTGGCCATTGCACTTGGTTAGTTATGTGTATTTTTAATCTCTGTTTTCATTTATTTTTGAGAGTTCATTACAAGGTGGCCACAGGAAGAGGATTCAGATGTTTTTCTCTTTAAGGATTATTATCTCCATCTCTCATTTCGTAATGGTCATTGGTTAATGTCATTCTGAAGTCAATATCATTATTGATATTTTCTTTCTTTTCAAAATCCTGATTCTGAATTGTCTATGCAGTTGGCACTGAAGGCAAGTCAACTTCTAGAACAAACCAAACTGAGTGAACTCCGTTCCGCCATTGCTAGAAGTCTTTCTGAGTTAGAGATGTTTACTGAGGATGGTGAAAATATGGATACTCCTAAAAGGAAAAGTGCCATTAATGAACGAATGGAGGATCTTGTGAGTGTTCCTTTGGCTGTTGAAGATGCCCTTGTGGGTCTTTTTGATCACAGTGATCACACCCTTCAAAGGCGGGTGGTGGAAACTTATGTTCGTAGGCTATATCAGGTACTATTTTAAAATCTTAAAAATTTTAGTTCATGTTCAAATTCTAAGTAATCATTTCTTGAATTAACTGTTTGGATATGTCATCAGCCCTATCTTGTAAAGGGCAGTGTTAGGATGCAATGGCGTAGATCTGGTCTTATTGCTTCATGGGAGTTCTTGGAAGAGCATATTGGGAGAAAGAATGTATCTGAAGATCGAATGTCAGATGAATCGCTGGTTGAAAGACATTCTGATAAGAAATGGGGAGCGATGGTTATCATCAAATCTCTGCAATTTTTGCCTGCAATTATTAGTGCTGCATTAAGGGAAACGGCCCATAACCTTCAAGAAGCCATTCCAAATGGATCTGCAAAATCAGCTAACTTTGGTAATATGATGCATATAGCATTGGTTGGCATCAATAACCAGATGAGTCTACTACAGGATAGGTATTTCCCCTTTGATATTATAATAAAAATACTAGCAGTTTATACACCCTGTAAAAGTGTACAATTTATTTTCAATTGTAAGACTTGCCACTTTGTAGTTAATTTGAATCCTTGTAAGGTTTCACATGGATTCCATTTTCTGCACATAATAAATTATACTGTCTGGAGAATAAAACAGCTTTAAGTTCTTTAGCACTTAAAATATGCTCAGGCACTCACATGCTAGTCATAACTTTTCTCAAATTGTCAACATGGCTATCGAAACATCTCTTATTATGCGCCTTCATACTGGGGCGGCACTTTGACTTTTTTCAGCGGTGATGAGGATCAGGCCCAGGAGAGAATTAACAAGTTAGCCAAAATTCTCAAAGAGCAAGAAGTAGGCTCTATTTTACACACTGCAGGTGTTGGGGTTATTAGCTGTATCATACAGAGGGATGAAGGGAGAGCCCCTATGAGGCATTCCTTTCACTGGTCTGCAGAAAAACTCTATTATGAGGAGGAGCCTCTATTGCGACATCTAGAACCTCCACTATCCATCTATCTTGAATTGGTTTGTCACCTATGGCTACGGCTCAATATATTTTGTTTTAGGAAAAAGAGAAAAGAAAGAGTAAAGTTGGATAGTTTTTGCATCATTTGATGTGAAGCTCATTGTAATTTGGTTTGATCCAGGATAAACTTAAAGCCTACGCGAACATACAATATACTCCATCAAGGGATAGACAATGGCACTTATACACTGTTGTAGACAAACCAGTGCCAATCCAGAGGATGTTTCTTAGAACCCTTGTGAGGCAGTCTACAACAAATGAAGGGCTTACTTCATATCAAGGGCTGGGCACTGAAGCACTCAATACACAGTGCACTATTTCCTTTACATCAAGGAGCATCTTGAGGTCCTTAGTGGCTGCAATGGAGGAGTTGGAGCTTCATGTGCACAATGCTACTGTTAAATCTGATCATGCACATATGTACCTCTGTATCTTAAGGGAGCAACGGATTGATGATCTTGTGCCATACCCCAAGTAATTATGTCTAATGTTCTTTTTGACTTTTGATATTGATGCTGCCCTTATATGGGTGCCTAAGATGATATTTTGTCAACAGGAGAATTGATGTAAATGCTGACCAGGAAGAAGTTGCAGTAGAGAGAATCTTGGAAGAACTGGCAAGGGAAATACATGCATCAGTTGGTGTCAGAATGCATAGGTTAAATGTTTGTGAGTGGGAAGTGAAGCTCTGGATGGCATCATCTGGACAGGCAAATGGTGCTTGGAGAGTTGTCACCACAAATGTGACTGGTCACACCTGTGCAGTGCATGTAAGTGTGTATGCATCTCCTACATGTTCAAGAAAAGGTCTTTTAGTCCATGCTTTTCAATTCCTATGCTTCTAAGAAAAGGTCTGTCAATCCATGCATTGCATGGAAAAAGTAAATAGGTAACATGTTGCAAAAGCAAAGTATAAAATGGGTCGTACCAATATCAGTTAGTACCATCACTGGTTAAACTCAGATGGACTCACTGACCATAATTTTTTCTGATTTTCTATTTCAGTATCCAATCTAGATATATAGCTGGTGTTAGGAAATGGAGAACAGGCAGAAGATAACTGTTACATCAGTTTGTATAGTTTAATTATGCATATAATATAACGCATGGAAAACTTTTCTTTCTGTGGCAAGCTAGCAATTTTCATGTCATACAACTAGACAACAGTTTTGAAATTACCTCCATGGAAGCAGTTCAGTATATTGAATCTACTTCCTGTACAGCTTAGCAGTGTTTTCTGGATAGGATCACATTGTAATTATGCTGCTGGTTTATATGACAATCAGATATACCGGGAAATAGAGGACACCAGCAAACATGGAGTGGTATACCATTCAATCTCTGTACAGGGTCCACTGCATAGTGTACTGGTGAATGCAGTCTATCAGCCTTTAGGAGTTCTTGATCGGAAGCGATTGTTGGCCAGGAAAAATAACACGACTTATTGCTACGATTTTCCTTTGGTTAGTTTCTTTAGTATTTACTCGAAAACAACATTGGTTCTTTCTTTTGGCACAAAAATAATTTCAATTAAAATTATTCTGCTGAGCATTTGTTCTGCTTTCAGGCATTTGAGACGGCCTTGGAACAACTATGGACATCCCAGTTATCAGGGGCTGAAAGACCTAAAGATAATGTTCTTCTCAAAGTTACAGAGCTTGTATTTGCTGATCAGAAAGGTAGCTGGGGTACTTCTCTTGTTCCTGTGAAACGCCCAGCTGGACTCAATGATGTTGGAATGGTAGCATGGTGCATGGAATTGTCTACCCCTGAGTTCCCTTCTGGGCGGACAGTTTTGATAGTAGCAAATGATGTGACCTTCAAAGCTGGGTCTTTTGGCCCTAGGGAGGATGCGTTCTTCTCTGCAATAACTGATCTTGCTTGCACCAAAAAGCTGCCTTTAATTTATTTAGCAGCAAACTCTGGTGCCCGAATTGGGGTAGCTGAGGAAGTGAAATCTTGCTTTAAAGTTGGTTGGTCAGATGAATCATGTCCAGAGCGCGGTTTCCAATATGTATATTTGAGTCCAGACGACTATACAAACATTGGATCATCTGTGATAGCACATGAGTTGAACCTCCCTAGTGGAGAAACCAGATGGGTGATAGATGCAATTGTTGGAAAGGAGGATGGCTTGGGGGTGGAGAATTTATCTGGAAGTGGGGCCATTGCTAGTGCATATTCTAGGGCATACAAGGAAACCTTTACCTTGACATATGTGACTGGAAGAACAGTGGGCATTGGTGCTTACCTTGCTCGTCTTGGGATGCGTTGCATACAGAGGCTTGATCAGCCCATTATTTTGACTGGTTTCTCTGCATTGAATAAACTCCTGGGTCGTGAGGTGTATAGCTCTCACATGCAACTTGGTGGACCTAAAATTATGGCCACCAATGGGGTAGTGCATCTTACTGTCTCAGATGATCTTGAAGGTGTGTCAGCTATTTTGAATTGGCTAAGCTGTTTTCCTCCTTGTGTTGGTGGCACACTTCCAATCTTATGTCCTTCAGATCCTACTGATAGGCCTGTGGAATACTTCCCAGAAAACTCATGTGACCCACGGGCTGCTATCTGTGGTGTGTTGGATGGTAGTGGGAAGTGGCTTGGAGGTATTTTTGACAAGGATAGCTTTGTTGAGACACTGGAAGGCTGGGCAAGAACAGTTGTGACAGGAAGGGCAAAGCTTGGAGGAATACCTGTTGGAATAATTGCTGTTGAGACACAAACCGTGATGCAAGTGATTCCTGCTGACCCAGGACAGCTTGATTCCCACGAGAGGGTTGTCCCCCAGGCTGGACAAGTATGGTTTCCAGATTCTGCAACCAAAACAGCTCAAGCAATATTGGATTTCAACAGAGAGGAGCTTCCACTTTTCATTCTTGCTAACTGGAGAGGCTTTTCAGGTGGACAGAGGGACCTTTTTGAAGGTATCCTACAGGCAGGTTCAACTATAGTTGAGAACCTGAGGACATACAACCAACCGGTTTTTGTGTACATCCCCATGATGGGCGAGCTTCGTGGTGGGGCTTGGGTGGTTGTGGACAGCCAGATAAATTCAGACCACATTGAGATGTATGCTGATAGAACAGCTAAAGGTAATGTCCTTGAGCCAGAAGGAATGATCGAGATAAAATTTAGGACAAAGGAACTGCTTGAGTGCATGGGTAGGCTTGATCCACAGCTGATCACTTTGAAGGCAAAACTTCAGGAAGCCAGGAGTAGTGGAACGTATGGAATGGCTGATTCTGTACAGCAGCAGATAAAATCTCGTGAAAAGCAACTTTTGCCAGTTTACACTCAGATAGCCACCAGATTTGCAGAGCTTCATGATTCTGCCCTACGGATGGCTGCAAAGGGGGTGATCAGAAAAGTTGTGGACTGGAATATATCCCGGGGTTACTTCTACAAAAGGTTATGCAGGAGAATCGCAGAGGGTTCACTAGCCAAAATAGTGAAAGATGCAGCAGGTAGTCAGTTGTCACATAAATCTGCGATGGACTTGATCAGAAAATGGTTTCTGGATTCAGATCTTGTGGGAGGCAGAGAAGGTGCTTGGGAGGATGATGACGCTTTCTTTGCATGGAAGAATGACCCAGTAAATTATGAAGAAAAGCTTCAGGAGTTGCGGGTCCAAAAGGTTTTGCTTCACTTAACTAACATTGGTGAATCTATGTCAGATTTAAAAGCTCTACCTCAAGGTCTCGCTGCCCTTCTAAGCAAGGTAATCATTAGTACTATCTGCTCTTCTTTGTAACCTCGTTTATTGCTGGAACCTAAAGGTGATGCTTTATTATCAATGCAGGTAGAGCCATCAAGCCGGGGGCAATTGATCGACGACCTTCGTAATGTGCTTAATTGATTTGCAGTAAGTGTTCGACCAGCAAATGTGGCTATTCACCCCACAATCTTCCAAGTCCAACAGAGAAATGTCCAGTAGTAATTGTGTCCGCCCGATGCAGCTGTAGTTTATCCACAAGATGATTGCTGTAAATTGGAGGAGCATACCGCTCGTCAGTTATTGATTCACAAGTGTAAATGTAACTTCATCTGTGAGTGAACTTGGGGAGTAAATTTCTGTTGCCAGAGAGAATTGACAAGAACTATGGCGGCCTATCTTTGGCTTGTTAGTGATTGTTTCCGAAATAATCTGAGGTATATTAATTATTATACACATGAATAAAAGTTCATTAGGCCTCCAGAAATGTGTAAATTATTTCATTTTGCCCATGGCCTCTGAATGTTGTTGATACATGATGATTCACTGGAAGTTCCAAAAGATAAAAAAAAAAAAAATGCTCTACATCCTTTGATTAGTTGCTCAGTATTACTGTCGAACTAGTCTGAAGCTTTGATTTTAACTCAAAAATACTAAGACCCCAGTCCTTGTTATAATCTGTGAAAGAAAATTTATTGGTCGACTGGTGCATTGTCACCATTTAAATTTTAGTTATTTAACATTCAAATTAGTTTATCTAAAAAGCAAAAAAAGAACAAAGGTTGAAACCAACTCTTATTGACTTGTGTCTATATTATATTGATTGTTGTCCTCAATCTATGAATTTAAGATAAACGGATGCAGTGAAACAGGAGAATGAGCACCATAAACATATGAAGGCAGTGTGATTAAAGACAGAAATATCCAAAATAGATGCTATTGCTACATTTTGAGTCTGATGATCTTGAAAGCACAGGGCAAAACTATTGAATCGAACATGCCAATATTGTAATCGTTACCTATATCAAGAAGTGAATTTTGAGTGAAAACTAAAAATTGAAAGAGTAGGATCTTCTGTTCTATGAAACTGATGATAAACATAAAAATGAAGAAAATGAAATAACTATTTCTTCGTCTTCATCCTGTGCTTCAATTTTCCTTTTTCCTCTTTTCTGCTTCCTTTTCTCCTTTTCTTCTTTTGCTTGCCGCTTCTTCTCCTGTTCTTTTTCTTCTTTCTTCCTCCTCTCTTCTCTTTCCTTTCTTTCGTTTTCCTCTCTGACCCTTTTTTCCTTCTCTTTAGCCTTCCACTTTTATTTCCTTTTGCTTAACCTTCTCTTTCTTTTCTTTTTCCTTTAGTTCTTCCCTTGTCAATTCCCTTCAGAAAGTGAAACACATCTTACTTAAAGCCTTCAAACTTTCACGAGGATGACCCTGTATATATAATTTCGAACTAGGCCGTCCCATTTGCTCATTTTCGTTATCCCCTCATTCCTTGTCATTATCAATCACTGCCGGCCAGGGCCAACAGAATAAAAATCCATAAAAGCAAGAGATAAATTTATTGCTCTCTCCGTTTACCTACAAAAATTTTGTTAAATTGATGAAAATTTGGAGGAATATTTCACTAACATGCCCCAAAACTCTGGATCGTTCTAGCAAAAAACTGATGTAAGCCAATTTCAGAACGAACTATAGGAGATGGAATTACAAGAAAATTCTCTTGCATTCTCTCCTATGAACATGGGTACGAAACTCAGGCTGGAACAATCAATTGCATAACAGTCTATGCCTGTGATAATACTGTCTACTTAACAATACAAAATTTGCCAAAAATGTGCGACTGAACCTCTTCTGAGATGTCTTCTCCACTTATCTGCCCGAGGGCTAATGCAGCATCCCTCAAATCAATTGTCCAAAAGTCTAGAGGCATTTCATCCTCAATTGATGATTTTAATCCAGCAAGTGCCTCGGTTAGCAAAAGCTGCTCACATTGTCTCTGTAAAACACTATTAAATCATACATAAATCAATCATGTCGTACGTTACTAGATGAAACTCAATGGACTCATTGAACCTTTTGACCTCCCAACAGCAATGGCTACAAATAATGTTTGCGCCATAATTGTTTTGGGATCAGAACTGAAAAGGATGACAAGCAACATCCAACCAAAAAAAAAAAGAAAGGGCAGGGTGAAAGCGAAAAACTCAATTTATGAGTTGCAAAACCTGGTTTACTGTCCATTTTCTTCCCCTGTAGGCATCCTGTTCAGACCCCCAGTCTTTGAAATTGCCATCTCCAAGTTTTGGATTCCTTCACCAGTAACGGCACACGTAAAGACATGCTTACTAAAATAATGGCTGCATCTATCAACCCAATTCATGCTTAAAGATGAAGCAGTGTCTATCTTGTTAATTACAAGATCCAACTGATTGCTGTGATTGCAAAAGGAAAGGAACAAACTCGTTACTAGGCCAGCAAGTACAATTGATCTGCTGTGCAACAACAGACGAGTTCGTTCCATCTCAAGCCATCTATGCAAAATGTTACATGTACCTTATTAGATTCAATCCTACTCAGAATTTCAGTATCTTCTGAAGTCCACCCATCAAAGGCACTTATTGTCATGATAATGACATCAGCACCCATAGCCACTGCTTCTGATCTCTCTACACCTGTACCAAAAATTACAACGGAAATCTCTTGCTCATTGAGTCATATAATCACAGGACCGTGAACCACAATACAGGCAAAGTTTTATTTCTATATCTTTTGCATACTATTGTTATTCCATAAAAAAATCTCAAAACAAAAGACAAAAATTCAAAAATTAAGATTTGTCTGAATTTCTCAAACAATCAGATTAATTTATAATGCTTTATAGAGTACAGACGCCAAATATCTAACATCATCCATAGATCACCGTAACCATTCACATGTTTGTTAAGCAGTTATACCAATCTTCTCAACAATGTAATCAGTCACCCTGATGCCTGCAGTATCAAGAAGGGTCACAGGGATACCACAAACAGCAATGCTAGCTTCAACAGCATCTCGGGTAGTTCCAGCAATATCTGTAACTATTGCCCTCTCACTCTGCATGCTAAACAAAAGCACAACATTCAATGTTGATCCTGTTGGTATTTAAGGAGGAAAACAACCTAGTAAAGAACGCATCCTGACAATATTAAGTTAAATAAATGTTTGTATTTGAATTTCCAATTTTTATTTTGCTTACAACGTTTGGTTTCAAACTAGATATCTGCTTGTGTAAGTGTGTATTACTTACAATATAATTGGTCATTACGTAAAATAGGTTACAATTTCCAAAAAAAGAAAATAGCAACAAATTGAAAGTTAAAAAATTACCAAACACAATAATAAATTGTAAGCAAATATGGATACAATTTATATATTTGGTTTTATGTTAGCAATAGGGAACCATATATTCGGCTTTATGTTAGCAATAAGAGGTTACATGTTCGGTTTTATAAATTAAATTAATGGTAAAATGGATAAAAAATGGAATTTAAATGACTAAGTGAACAAAAAATCGCTGTATAGGAAAATAAATATTTTTAGAAAACTAGGTATGACTTAAACCTTTTACTATTCTATACTTATTTTTATAATGAAAATTAATAAGTTAAAATAAATTAATGAAAATAAATTAATAAAAAATAAAATAAATTATATAAAAAGCAAAAGGTGATTAATTTGCGAGTTCAATATCTTATTATCACGTGTAAGGCACATTAATATGACTAATGGTATTCGGTTAAAATAGAATTAATCAAATTAATTGATACAAAAATAAATTTTAACAAATTCAGTAAATTTTTCTTTATTTTTATTAGAAATTCAGTTGTTTTACTATCTACAATAAATTTAATTTATCTATGTATTGTTAGCATTCTTCTATTGAAAAATATTACCAACACCTATATTTTATGTATAAAAAAATAACTAATACAATATATAAAATATAATATTAAAAAAATGAATATTAGGAAGATACATTAAAAAAATATAATAGACAAAATTATTTTTATATAGTAAATAAATTAATAACTATAATGAATAAGATAATCAATGGGTAAGATAATTAACTAATATTAAAAAGATTTCAAAAAAAAAATAACATTAAAAGGAAATAAAAAAAATTAGTATTAATAATATTAAAATGGAAAAGAACGTGAAATGCATAATACAAAATATATAATAAATATTAATTTATTAAAAAAATAATAAAAGTTAACATTATCAATTTAATTATATAAATTAATGAATATTAATAAGTTAATATAAATTAATAAAAAATAAAAAAATTATATAAAAACTAAAAGGAGACTGATGACGAGTTCAATATCTTATTATCACGTGCAATGCACATGAATAGGACTAATGGTATTCGGTTAAAATGGAATTAATCGATTTAATTAATACAAAAATAAATTTTAACAAAAACAGTAAATTTTTCTTTATTTTTATTAGAAATCCAATTGTTTTACTATCCACAATAAATTAAGTTTATCCTATTGAGAAATATTACCAACATCTATATTTTATGTATAAAAAATATCATATGACTATAATATTAAAAAAAAAGAAAAAAATAATTTAAAAAAAATATTAGAAAATTAGCATATTGTTATTCAAAATACAATAATAATGTTTTTTACTAATATATTGAATTTATATAATGGTAAGTAAATAAAATTATAATAATGTACGTAATGTATAATATAAATTTCAAAATACTGAGTACAATTTTTATAAATTATTTGAGAAGTAGTAAATTTTTAATAATTTTTATACCATTCAATAATTAGTTTATTTTAATCATATACATAACGAGTTAAGTTTTTAAAATTTACGTGCAGAGTATAATATAATTTATTTTTATATAAAATATAAAAATAAAATATAATTAACAACTATTAGTATTTAAATTAAATGTAACTTAATGTTTGACATAATAATTATTATTTATTTAATAATGATGAGTCTAATTATTAAAAAAAAAGTACATGCATCGCACGTGGATAATTGAGAATATGAAATATATGCAAAATGATTGTAAAAGAACTTACTACTTTTTTAAAACCGACTCGAAATAATAGATAAATTAAATAATTTATGAACAAAAATTTTATTTTGAAATGACTATTTCTGTTCGTTCTCCATTTTGACTTTATTAATTAACAATAGTTTTATTAATATTGAAATGAAGTTAGCTTATTAACATGTTGTGACAATATTACTTTATATTTAGCTTAAATATTGATTAGTTAATTAACATTCTAAATAAAATGAAATAAATTAATATGAAAACAAAAAAAAATTATATAAAATTCAAATCGTAATTAATAACGAGTCCAATATTTAATAATTACACACAATACATGTTAATAAAAAATTATCGTTGTGGCATTATAACTCTATATTTAACTCAAATATTAATTAGTTAATTAACATTACAAAATAAATTAATAAAAAAAATTATATAAAAACTAAATAGTAATTTACGACGAGTTCAATATTTAATAATTACGTGACACATTAATAAAAAATTAATTTTTATAAACATATATATGCTTTTAAAGATTTTTTTATGTAATACTATCGTAAAAAATTTTTATTTTCAAATAAGATTTTAACTTTTTTTTTTTTCTAAAGAAGCATCGCATAGAGAATGAGCTGTTGAAAAAGCGACCCAAACCCTGCCAACGCACTACTGCTTTGAAGCCAGCGTCTTTGAAGCTCAGAGTTTCTCTCTCTTACTTTCTAGTATTGCTTCTTTTTTCTCTCTCCTTCCAGTTCACCAATTTTTATTTTTGGTTTTTTTAGTTGGATTTCTTTCAACAGTTTATCTTTCCTCTTTCTCTGAGTTATTTGTATGTTCTCTCATGTTTTAAACGAGTACTTTGCTCTCTAGTATCTTCTTGTTTTCTTTTTCTTCATTCTGATATTGGTATTCTATGTTCTTGTGTTTTTTAATTATTCGAGTTATGTGGATTAGTTTTATTAGCATATAATTAATTGAAGTAATAAAAATTAATTGGATTAGTTATGGCGTTTTGTTTATATTGTGTTGTAGCTGCATTTTTGTGTATGAATGATTTAGATAGGAAAAATATTTTTAATTTAATAGAGATAACAAATTAAATTATAGTCATTGTATAACTTAAATCATATGTATTCTAGTCACTATAGTATTATCAAATTTGTAGACTTTGAGCCGATTTATTAGGCTATTAACCTAAGTACTTTCACTGTTTTATCCTTCATTATTTTTAGTGGATTTGTATCTATTTATTAATTGGTGACATTTATATAACTATATAACTGGAGACATTTATATTCCTATATAACTGCCGGCACTTATATGACTATATATCTCTACTTTATTGATTGTTTTTATTTTATAAGAAATATAAATTTATGGCATCAAAATATATATTTATCCAAATCATTATAAAAGTTGGTCAACGTCTACGAAAGACTATCAATATTTATAAAAATCCTAAAAAATAAATTATACGAAACTTATTAATAAATTTATAAACTCTATAAAAATTATTCACTTATAAAAAGTCTATAAATGTCTTTTAAAACTCTAATTGAATACACCCCCATTAGTTTCTATATATAAAATATTTAGTATTAATTAATTAATGATAATTAATTAAATAAATTGTAATAATTAAAGAAAACATTCAAATGGATTTTGAATAGAAAGATTTAAGTATGCAAATTCTAGAAGTAATAACCAAAATGTGCTTCCTTTCCTTTTCTTTTTCTTTTTTTTTTTCAAATAATAATGATAATAATAAAATCTAGATGTGGCTTATCAATCTTTAGCATGGGAAGTGCGAGCCAGTGGGCTAACCTCAACCCAAATTTTGCAACCATGGTTTCTAAGAATTTCAATCTTATCCTTAAAAGTGAGCATCACGATTCATGAATCTACCCTTGTTTCTCAACCAGGTTCAACCCAACTTATAGTCCTCTTCGTGCCTGTCCCATGCTTACCTCATTCTGAAACCCCAGCCAGGCCCTTTTCACTTTATTCTATTGTTTTTTCCTTGAGAAAACCTCATCAATTTTGTTCTCAGGCTGGCAATTGAATATGTTAACAATTGGAACACCGATTATAAATATTCAGTCTCGTACCAAAAATTCTAATACTAATGTGTACTGCGTACACTCTGAATCTACTAATTTCATTATCATAGTCGAAAAGAAAAGAAAAAGAATATATAACGAGGTGAATTTTTTGTTATATTCACATTTTCTGTTGATACAAACACGTAAGAAAATTTTGCCTTTTTTATTTCTTTTTGTTTCTGCCAACTTTTTTTCCCCACAAACAAGCCTTATCACTTATCTTCTGTGTTTCTGGGTGGGAGCAGGATAACCGCTTTCTTTTATATATATACTAATAAAAGATCCCCCTACTGAACCAAGACTGCAGATTTTAGAAACTTCAATTCTAAAATTTCTCAAACTTCCGGTGGCAACTTTGGAGAGCATGTTGCCACTGCATCTGCTACTGTGAGGAAGATCTTGTCCTCACCAATCTTACTGGCGAAACCTGAGGCGTGGAGCTTGTCAATCACCGCTGGCCCTGGATTTGCTAGAATCAGCTGCAAAACAACCATACTCCAGGTTAGAAATACAATCATTTCATTTGGTCATTTTAAAGCATGTCTTAGGCTTACTGTTATGTGTGAAATATATAGCCTTTTTACAATAGAGATTGATTTGATGAGATGGTGTGACATGAATTAGGTTTTTCCTTTTTTATTTATTTTTTAACCTGAACATCTTTCTTCTGGAGACTCTTGTATAACTCTTCCAAGTCATGAATACCACTGGTGTCAATGTCAGTAACAGCTGCAATAGGGGCAAAAAATACCATCATCATCAGAAATGAGATTGACACAAAAAATGCCAATTAAGAAATAAACACATCAACAACAACTTACGGGACATCTCCACTATTAAAAATTGGATCTTGGGTTCGTATGATTTTTTCAATTCCTCTTCCTCATCTATCAACCATCTCAGTATCCTGCAACAAACTTAATCTTTTAGCCTCGCCAAAATTCTTGTAAATTAATTTAATACCTCTAAGTGAGCTACATATATGTAAGTACTACATATTCTATCTTGTATGACCACATGGTGAAAAACGAGTCTAAAACTAAATATATATCTAAGTATAGGGTACCACATATACTGCAGGCTTCTGAGTCATAGGATTTATATGTATAAAAGATATAGAGAAATCAACATCAATTGTTTAACAATTGGCAAAACAAGATTTTACCTCTCTCTAATGTAATTTGAGTTGGAAAAGTAAATTGCTGAATCAACTCTCACAATCAAAGCACCAGGAATCTTGGTTGCTCCTGGATATTGTTGAATGTTCCTGTACACAGCTGTCCCAGGTAGCTTCCCAAGAAGTGCAGTCCGTGGCCTGGTAACTTGCAGTAGAATTTTGGCAAAGGATATTGAGACCTGCAATAGAATAGGAAAGCTTCAATTTAATCTTTTACTGGCACTCACAGCTGCTTGATATATAAGAATTTTGACGGTGCATATCCTAGTTCTTACCGCAATCAAGAGGCCTTTCTCCACTGATACAAAAACTACACCAAAGAAGGCTCCCATGCAAGTAATAAAATCAAATTTGTCTATCTTCCATATCAAAATTGCTGCATCAAAGTCAATTAGGCTAACCACAGCTGATATGATAATAGCTGCGAGGATAGCATTTGGGGTGTATTTGAAAAGTGCTGTGATAAATTCCAAGGTAAGAAATACAACTATCGACATAACAATGTTGGAGACACTAGTATGGCAGCCAGCCATGTAATTCACAGCAGATCGTGAAAATGAACCTGCAGGTAAGGACATACAAAATCAAGTCAATATAGAATATTTCCATACTATTCACACTCCTCCCCACATGATGGGGGTTTAGGTTCTATTTCTAAAACTCAATCTATATAGAAGTATCCCTTAGTGAAACAATTGTTCAAGAGTCTTTATGTTTTTCTTTTTTAGTGCTACAAATATTCCTTGCTTGATTATCTTGCTCTTTCTATGAGGTAGGGTAGTAAAAAGGAAAAAAAAATGAAGGCAGGTTATGTAAGAAAACAAATCCTTATTATCATCAGCTCATGATTTAGAAGCAGGTAGGTTAGTATGATTCGGATGTGCATCTTTCTCACCTGTTGCCACATAGCAAGAAGTCATTGAACCAACAACATTCATTGTTCCTAGTGCCACCATTTCTTTGTTTCCATCCAGCTGATAATCCTTCATGGCAGCAAATGTTCTTCCAATTGCTGTTGCTTCCTGATAAATCCATTAAAAGAACAAAAAATAAAAACAGAAATATTTTAGCTACAGATTTGAGAATCTAATTGTTTTTAGATGGATTGCAAAGCTGTCTCACCGTTAATGCTATCATTCCCGCCACAACACCAATTCTTATACCTTTACCAAGATATTCACCACTGAAATATATTTGCTTCACAGAAGATGGATTTATTCCTCGGTCAATGTGTTTCACCTTCATATTTCAACAAAACGAGCAGTATTATTCTTGCTACTATAGCTACTTCTTAAGTTCCTCAATTGATACATCTAAGACTAAAGTTATTCTCAAAATGAAGTATGGAAGAACAAAGAGTTCTTACAATTGCAACCCCTTCCTTATCAGCACGAGTTATAAACACAAAAAAGGTTGATAGAACGACAGATATTAAAGGTGCAATTGCAGGAACCCAGAAAAATCTCTTATTCTTCTTTCCCTGCATCACAATTAACATGAGAGTTAGGAAATACTTTATGAACATATAATCAAATTAAAGGTGAACGAGGCCATGTTTAGAGACTTACAATGTACTTGGCGAAAAGAAGGAAAGACAAGAAGCTCACACCAATAACTATAGTCTGCCAGTTCCACTGCAAAACATTTGTTGTGAAGAATTCAATCACTTTAAATACGAGCACTTATTTGAGAAGAAAATTCCTAATTTTGCAGCAAAGAGCAAAGGAGAAAGAATATACTCCATGATGGGCTGAGCGAACAACTGATTTCATTACAGAAACTATATCACTATTCTTGGTAAAGTTTTTTATTCCAAGAAGCCACTTAAGTTGCTGGAGTGCAATTGTGATGGCAGCTCCTCCCATGAAACCAACAATGGAAGCATGTGATAGGAAGTCAATCAAGAAGCCCAACCTGACAACATGACCCAAACCATGTTCAACAAAGAAAAGTGAACGATTTTATTGAAAACCAAGGCCAACAATTTAGTGACTCGTATACACAAAAGATGCACTGGATTGTAGTATTTATCTATTTAATCTTGCCTGGTTTAGGACATCTAATTACCTGAAAAACCCAAGGGTTACTTGTGTGATTCCTGCAAAAAAGGTAGCAGTGAATGCTAGCCTCCGGTATTCTGCTGCATTAGTTTTGGGATCAATTTCGTTTTGAAGCAGAGTTCCCAACAAGAGAGACACCACAGCTACGGGTCCTATTGCTATATCTCTGGAACTACCCATGATAGCATATATCAACGGTGGAACAAAGCTTGAGTCTGAAAAACACGTCAACAAAACACCAGTTAAGGAAACATCAAGTCTAGGATAAGCTAAGGGAATGCCGGATATAACCATATTAGAGAAACTTACACAGTCCATACTCCGCATCCAAATTTGCAAGTTTTGCATACGCAATATCCTGTTTTGATAATTAAAGCAAATTTCAGAAAGATTTGAAAAGTAGTAAAAAGAATATGATATTTTTGTTGCTTTGCATGTAAATCTTGTGATCGACTAAAGTTCACTTACCTGAGGAATGCAAAGACTAGCAATGGTCAGTCCAGCAATGATGTCCCCTCGTAATTTTGTTAAATTGTAACTCCGTCCCCACTTAAGAATGGGGAAGATGGCTTGGATGGCCAAGATAAACTTTCTGGATCCTGGTTGGTTCTTAAAGGGACGTAGAGGATCATCTGCAAAGAAAGTTTCTTTCACGGTGGCTTTGAATTCTTTCAAGATGTTTTGCTTAGGGGGAACTCCAACCTTATGCATATGTGATTCATTTTGAGGCTGATGGCGAGAGGATGACAAACTTCTTATATCCATTTCTTTTGTTTCAGGCTCCTCGTCTCTTGTATGTATGGTAGAGGACATTTACAGATAGTATACCTGAAATGCAGATTTGTTAGCAAGACAATCATCATTAGGAAGATAGTGCATGTGCATGAACACAAAAACAAAGCAAAAGCCTCAAACTTATACAGCAAAGATTGCTTTTCTAGTTTATCCTTGTTTTGTTTTTCTTCAATATAAAATCTACCCTAGGAAAGGTTATTTCTAACGGGAAAGCAAAAGGCAGCTAAAGTAATTAAAAAGGAACTCATTCAGTCATCAGTATTGAAACCGAAGCTAACCAAGAATACTCAGACAAGACGTAAAAAGGAAGGTGCAATGGCTTCTTGAAGGTGAAATGGAGCTGCGCAATTGCTTATATAAGTTGTGAGAGCTTCACTGGGTCAAGGCTTTCCAGGGTGAGTGGGGAATTATTATAATCAATAAGGTATCTAGATCTCAGTTACATCTCTAACTAGACTTCTTCTTTTTTTTTTTAATTCCAGCCGACCGGAGTGATGATCTCCACCATAAGAACGGTGCCCTATGAAGTAAAAAAAATTCCAACTCGAGAAGGTGCTGACTATGGAGCACAGGTGTGGCAGCAGCAATAAAACATCAAAATTCCTTTTATTAATCAAGCAAACTGAAGCAGGTGATTATCTCCACCACAAGTTGACTTGAGAGCACAGGTGAAACTTATCCCATACTCTTACTGCACTTGTTCTCTAATTTTCCTTTTTTCTCATACCATAAAAAGTTTCAAAATTTATAAACATTTAAACTGGAATAGAGGTCTAAATTGATGGCTTTTTGCTTATAAATGCTTGGTCAGAAAAGTGAACTAGCTAAAAGCGGAACCTCAGTGCATAGCAACCATCCAACAAAAGGGCATAAATTTGGTGGAAAATATGTTTTTTTAAAACATGGCTCGATAGATATTTGCACCCACTAGAACTGACTGTCTTTCACCTAAATTTCAATGATTTATATGCATCAAATGTTAAAATGAAACAAAAACCAACCCGTAGAAAGATTAAGAATGATTCCATTCTTGAAAATAACATTTATATGTATTCATATCCAGATTATTACAAATAATTATTCTGGTCAAGAAAGAATGAGACATCAAAAGATAAGCATCCAAAGGATTTGAACGCTACAACTAAAGCCATTAAAAAAATATGCTATGCACAAACAGGAAACTAACTAATAAGATATTAAAAAAAAGCTCTAAATTTTCCAATCGAAACCAACTGGGAATCCTGCTAATAAAAAAATCCTTTAATTCTGAAGTTTGATGAATCAATATGTCTCATGAAAAACCTAAAGGGCCAACTTGACCAAATCAATCAACGCAAGCAGGGAATGAATATTAATTTGATTAAGATAATTCATTATATTTTTAGCTGATGCATATATGCCCAATTCAGAGCTCTATACATACTTGCAATCTACCATATAATTATGTTTCCATGAATGGAAAGAATGTGAGAGTTGTTTATCCAGGTAAGCAAACAATATAAAAAACTAAAACATAGAATTCAAATCTCTCTTTTCTTCAAAGCACATGAAATTGTTATCTTCCAAATTGCATGTCGATTCACAGGAGAATAAAGCAGACTTCTAAATAAAGTCTATATATCTCACCTCCATATTCATGTACTTCTCTTAGAGACCGCTGATGGTGGATAAACAAGATTACTCTATCACACACACCAAACTACCACCTTAGCACTCAATCTCTGTGGAAAAAAGGGTTTATAAAAAGAAAATACAAAAGTTTACTTAAATGATATAAAGGTCGGTCTCGCATTGAATTTCCAAAAACGCTTTTTAGTTAATTTTTTTTATTTTTGAGTTTTGAAAATTAATTTTAATAGAAGCAGAATAACAGATTCGAAAATAACATATTATAAAAAATTTAAAAAATTAATCAATTAAATAAAAAGAAAATTAAAATCCCCATATGTATCATTCAACGATAATTTTAAATACCCTCCGAGGGAAAAAGGGAGTAGTTAAGGGAGAAAAATAGTTCACCTTCCCAATTAATACGGAACACTTGATGGTTCTCATGTATTAAGAAAACCTGTAATCATCATCATCACTGATGAATAAATAAATGAACCTACTCTGGATAATAAGAGAAACCCAAATGCTGTGTCTAGGTTCAAGGAATTTTCCCTTTATAACCCAAAAAGGGCAATTATCTCGTCTGGGTTTGTTTGGTGACCGAGAAAATAGAGCAATTACTACTTTTTCTCCCTCTGGGAAAACCAAAAAAACTCTTTTTACGATTTAAAAGAAAATAAAAATCGAAACTTTAAAGATTTAGAAGATATGAAAATCCAAAATTTGATACTATATAAATAAATTAAAAGAGATTAAAATGCTGTAACAACTTTTCGGATTTGAATGTGAGTTTTGGTTTCCTGCTTGGTTTCGTTCTGCCTAGAAGGCTTAGTTGATCACAATTACGAAACTACCATCCGTGGGGACTCTCAGACTCTCTCTCTCTATGAGCAATTTGTCAAACGAGTTATATTATTGACAGAAACTTTATCCAGCTTTTGTAGGTCAAAGTTTGCAGCGGACCCCACGTAGGTGACTTCGACAGATACATTAATGTCGAATTTGAAGTTTGAACGTAGACGTTTTTAAGGATAGGTTCTCTTTGGTTGAGGATTTTTCAGATTTGGATGGCGTATAATAATTTATAAAAAGCTGTTTTTTTTTTTCCACATGTTTACTTGTGTGTTAGCCAATCAAAACATTGGCCAACCCATTTTAGAATTAAAATTATATTTCATTCTTGCATTTTACTCTCACCGTTTCATATTAAGGATTAAGAAATTATTAATAAATTATAAAAATTAAGTTATACTTCGTTTTGAAAGTCAAAAATTTTTGAATTTAATATTGAAAAATTTTTAAATAGATCAGATATATTAAACTAAATCAATCATATAATAATATACATTTAATTTTTTTATTTTTATTTTTATATCAATCAATAAAAATAAAATAATTAAATATATGTCATTATGTGATTGACTTGACCTACAGATGATGTGGTAGATTCGATCTATTTAATAATTTCTCTTCAATATAATATTAATAATTTTGAATTAATGAGTATAAAGGCAAATTTGAAAAAAAATATTTAATTTTCATTAAAAATATAAAATGACATATAAATTGAATTTGAAATTTTTTTAAAAATGACAGTTATTATAAAACGGATAGAGTAATAAATTTATTTGTATTTTTATATAAATTGAAAAATATAGTTATCATGTTTAAAAATGTTCATTTTATTTAATATAATATCTTAACATTTTTAAAAATTTAAAATAACTCATTTATTGATAATGAAATACATTTTTTTAATAAAAAATTAATGCATAATTATATATTTAGAAAAAAAATAGACTATTTTTTGAGACATGATAAAAATAAATAAATAAATCATTATAATAGGATGAAAAGAGTGTATATATATATATATATGTGTGTGTGTTCAATAAAATTCCAGTATAATTTATGGGTTTTATTTATTTACGAAGTATATTGTATATATTAGGCTTAGTACATGTATAGCGTAAAAGCAGTTGATAAAGTCAATTGAAAATCTTTTTGTTTTTCCATAAAAGTCTTAATTTTTTTAAAAAGTTAAATAAACACCTCAAATTCATTTATTTTATTATTATTATTAAATATAATGAATTTTCACATAAAAATTTAATATTGTGACTGCAATTTATTTAATTAATTTGTCTCGCACGCCATATTATCCATGGATTTCTGGATGAGGAAATCAATATGGCACAGCCTCTATATTTTCATGATGCCGACCACCTTGATTTTATCTGCAAATTGATCAAGTCTTTGTACGTATTCAAACAAGCTCCTCCAGCTTTGTTTCAACGGCTCAACACTTTTCTCTATGAATAATAGTAGAGTCTTATATTAGAGGATAAGAATTAGAAATCTAAGCTAGTTGAGGCAAAAAATACTTCTAATATCATATATGAAGAATAAATTTTAAAAAATAATATAAATTTATAAAATATTATATATATTTTAAAAAGTTAAAAAGAATAATTATCCATCTTTTAAATCGATATGACTCCACCGCCGTCCATAAACTTAACTTAGTTTTCATGCAATTGCTCTCTCTTTATCTGCAACAATTAGACTGTTAAACTCTACATATCTATAAAATAAATTGACAGCAAAAATTTACTTGTTAAACGTAAAATCATGTGTCTTCAATGCTCCCATAATTCAAAATCTAACAATATCAATATTTGATGAATAGTACAATCTTATAGGGTTGGAAGAGGGCGTGCGGGCATACTGCAGCGTGCTGGAGACGGACGGAGCTGGATGGACGCACGGATATAGCTGCCGCGAGACTGTCTGTTACTATCTAGAGGCGCATGTACATGACTGCCTAACTAAATAACTAATTACAGAAATAAAGGAAGAGATAGTCTACGGTTGTTAGAATAAGACACGATGGCACAAACGTGAGTGGACTACACTGACAAACGGTACTTCTTATGACAAGCGCAGGAAATATTCCAATTTTTATAAAATGTGTCTGCAAATATTTTAATTTAACAACACTTTCAAGCATTGAAAAATATTCTAACTATAAAAAAATATTACTTCATTCGTTCTCTTTCAACTCTTATTTTCGAGAAAATCTAAAATTCAAATCATCTATTACTTTGACATAATCAATGTAATTTAAACTGTTTTTTCCTAATTTTATTTGATGTTATATTAAACAATTATACACTTTCTTTCTTGCTGTTTTTCTTTTCTAATAATATTAAGTCTTTCAAAACCAATAATAATTTATTTTTAATCACTATTTTTTTTAAATTTAAGATTAATTAATAATTTTTTAGTCCTAGTAAAATCTCTTAAAGTGAGTTAAAATAGAATAGAGAGAGTACAAAATATTTTAATTTAACAATATCATATCACAATCATAATTATCCTATATATAAAAGTGAGAATAGAGACGAGAGATAAAGTTACTAAAAAAATTAACTTGATTGTATTAATAAATTTAATTAATCTTATCATTTAATAATTTAATTTATTAATAAATAATATTAATAATTTATTAATTAAAAATACAGTTGTATCAAGACTAGATAATTATGCTTTATATATGTGGGTGGTTGGCAGCTATTGATAAACTAGGTACTAGTTTCGTGCTTCATAAATGGTTTCTACCGTTTTTCACATGTAATAATGTTTTTTTTTTTTGCCTTGATCTTGAATGATATAAAAATGTTTACCTAATATTTAAAAAATTTATCTCATAATATCATTTAATATATCATGAACTTAATACATAAGCATATTAATCATATCCTAAAATAAACTTTACATATTCATATGTATTATCATATAAAGTGCAATAACAATGATTTTCGCTCATATATTGAATATATATAATAGTAAATTTAAATTAAATTACAATAATGCACATAATGTATAACTTGAATTTCAAAAATATTGAATACAATTCTTATAAATTATTTGAAAAGTTATAATTTATTAATAATTTTTATATAGTTTAATAATTAATTTATTTAATCAAATTAAGTTTTTAAAATTTAAGTGCATAGTATAATACATTTTACTTTTATATAAAAATCAAACATAATTATAAACCATTAGTATTTAAATTAAATAAAATTTAATTACATGATAATTAAAGGTAACTAAAATAAATTTGCTGGACAAGATTATTATTATTATTTATTTAATAATAACGAGTCTAATTATTAAAATCACGTATATCATATGCGTATAATTGGAAATAGGGGAGACATACAAAATGACTATAAATTACTTATTATCGCTATTTTATATATGACTTAATAATAGATAAATTAGTAAATTGGAAGATAGATAAACTGACTATAAAATATTTACTATTTATAATTTATATATGATTCTTAATAATAGACAAATTAGTAATTTTCATATGAGTTATAATACGATTTCAATATCTAATAATTACATGTAAAATACATAATTGTCAACTCTTAATAAAATCATAACATATATAAAAGTGGGAATATGAGGGACAAGTAAAATAATCGTAAAATATTTAATATCTCTATTTTATATATGATTTTTATTTCTTAATAATGGACAAATTAGTAATTTGATGAAATTTGAGATAAACATGCACTTCTATAATTTATTATGAATAAAATATCATAATAAGACAAAACAAATTAATAAAAAAATTATGTAAAAATTAAATAATGATTAATAACGAGTCTAATATTTAATAATCACGTGCAATATCTCTATTTTATATATGACTCTTAATATTTGAGATAAACATACTTCTTCATCCCAAATATTAGTAGTATTAAGAGTTTATCTATAAATAATAAGAGTTCTATTAATAGCTTATTAATACTGTATGACATTATAATTTTATATTTAATTTAAGCATTAATTAGTTAATTAACCTTTCAAATAAAACAAAATAAATAAATTATATAAAAATCAAATAGTGATTGATGACGAGTTCAATATCTAATAATCACGTGCAATGCACGTTAATGAAAAACTAATATGTATAAAAGTGAAAATAGGGAGAATAAATAAAATGACCATAAAATGCTTATTATCTTTATTAAATTCATATATAACTCTTAATAATAGATAAATTAATAATTTAAAATAATAAGCAAAATGACCATAAAATATTTAATAATTCTATTTTATATATAACTTTTTTGAGATAAACACAACCTATTTATTTACTATGAATAAAATAATATAAAATTTGATACAAACATGTACTCTTATAATTCATTATGAATAAAATACTATAATATTATATAGTTCACAAATCCAATTTCTAATTATCACGTGTAATACAAATTAATGAAAAATTAGTTTTTATAAAGAGTGAAAATTATAATTTTAATGACATTTTCATAAAGAGCGTTGTAAATATTCTAAGTTAATGATCTTTAGAAAAATTTGCAAATATAACATCACTTTTAAATAATATCGTATAAAACGTCGCTATATGATATTTTTGTTGTCGTCCAGACTTCACATATTAAATTTAAAATTATATATATATATATAACCACAAGTTATGAATGCAAGTGGAATGGTTGATTTTTTTTTATTTTTTTTTATCATTACTAAGTTTGACTTTTCTACTTGTTATGTGAAAGAGAAAGACGATATCAATTATTGATTGCTGAAATTTATATAAATGCAATAATTTGTTTAAAATGACTGCTAAGTTTATACTAGTGTAGAAGTGTCAATTATTAAATTCTATTGTTTATTACTATATACAATAGAATTTAAAAAAATAAAATGATTTAATAAAAAAAAAATTGGATAGTTATGCGGCAAAAACATTTTATTTTTTTATGCAATAATTGATTTTAGGCAAATAGTTGGTTGGTTTTAGTCCATAAAATGCAGTGTTCAGCCAATCAATCTGTTGTTAATTAAATGTATTAGATAATTTTCCTTTCAGAAAAAAAAAATGGATAATGGATAATTAAAATATGCACAATTGATTTTATCCACACAAAAAAAAAAAAAAAAGAGTGACGCATATTATGGAAATAAGAGTTTTGAAGTATTGCTAGTAAAAATAAAAACAATAAAATGAATTGTCCTTTGTGATAATCATTGGTCAATGAAAGAATTCTAGCCATTTAATCCAAATTCCAGGACCCACTTTAATTTATAAAATATGCAGATTATAGAAATCCATGAATGGTTTCTGTGTATTCTTCAGTTTTTCAAATAACAAATATTAAATAATATATTTAAAAATTAGAGATATATTAATATATAAATATATATTACTAACAAATGTTATTGGGCTGAGATTCAAAGCCTAAAACAGAGCCCAAAGTGTAGTTGGGTTTCCTTTGTTTGCCTCTTTGGTGTTAATAATTTGTTCTCTCATCCTGGATTCCGTTGATTTTCAAACACGGCCTACCCACCTGCCTCCAAAATTCTCCAAACTAAGTAATTATTAGTTTAAGTATATTGATTATTGACAAGAAAGCTGATAAGCTTTCGGTATAAGTGTGCAGAGCAGTAACAGTTATATCATGCAGATGCAACAATGAAGCAATGCATGGATAATAGCAGTCGAGATGAATGATGACAGCAGCAAATTAAATTATGCAGTCTGTGTTAATTAGCAAGTTAATTTTCTTAAGTCAAATCTTAGTTAGATTAGTCAATTTTTCAGTTTGATCTTAGCTCATGCATGCTTTTCATCAAGCTTCCTGAGTCGGCAAGTACGATATTAATATAAACTCAGGTTAATTGCTTACGTGAAAAATTAATGAAATCAGTTTATCTTTCAGTTCTTAATCTCCCAATTTCAGCAATTAATTATGCTTAATTAAATGATTCATGAATCTGATCAAAACATCATGAATAAATATATCGTAAAGATTTAGTACATAATATGAAAGAATTTCGTTCACAATATTCTTGAGATGCAATTAGTACGAACGTTCTAGATTCTAATGGGGTCCAAAGTCCAATACCAACTTGAAAACAGATAATATTGAGAAAACATTTCAAACTTGTGTGAAATGTTGCAAATAATTTATCACTATAAAAACTTGAAAATCTCTAGAATAGTTTTATATTTTCAATACATCCTGCAGGCAAATACTAATTATCAAACAGATTGAAATTTTAAGTTAAAAAAATGAATTGTTAAAATTTAGTAACTTGGATAACTAATGTAATTCGAATGTAAAAGTTTAATTTTGTAGAAAAACGTACTAAAAAAATAAAATAAAATAATTGATTATTGATGAAGATTAGAATCTCGCACATTCTGATGAGACAGTGACTGAAAAAGAAAAGGGTGAAAGAAGTGCAATAGGCAGGGAATCAAAATTAGTGGGTCGGCCTTAAAAAGTTAAAGAAGGGAATGAAGACTTGGTGAGTGGTGCATATGATAGATAGATTTCGATCGTTATAGAATGATGGAAAGAAATGGAGGCTACGTGAGTAATAGCAACAAGCATTATATAGGTGCTATGGAATAATTGGTTCTAAGTGGTTTGATATTTGTTCCTTATTAAGGTTTTAAATTCGAATTTTGTAAAATATTGAAAATCTACAAAAGAAAGTTTCATATTTTTGTAGTATTCTCTTCATAGCTAGTCAAAATCTATAGAATTCAGAATATTGAGTTACACAAACGAGCTAAAATCCAATATAATGGACGATAGGTGATAAGAGCATTATTATTGACTTGCAATCTCAATTATAAAAGCTGACGTGGCTCTTGCAAATTTAATTTTGTGAAAGTTTTAGTAGTTTGTACTTTTGCAATCTTTCAAATATTGAAAAAGGAGAGAGAATTTTATTTAAATAAAAAAATATTATGGATCTCATTTTTATTATTTTACAATTAATAATTAATATAATATATTATAACATTAATAAGATTCCACGTACTGAAATTGATCTCAATTTCGGGATTAAATGTATTTGAAAATAGGTGACATTAAAATTCATAATTTGTAATTTCTGTCCAATTGGAAGAATGGTGATGGACCAACAACGCACAAACCAAACCCACCCAACCTCCTCCAATACCATCACAACGTACGTAAATATGATTAGTTAGTGGGCAGAGACAGACGACCTCTGCTTCTTCCTTGACCAAGCATCTCCATGATGCTGCTTTACTGCCTCTTTCCTTATCTCTTCTTCTCCTTTCATTTTGACATTATTCCCATTTTGTCTTCCAATTTATTTATGTAATTAAACGGATGATGAATCAACACGAAAGCCGATTTAGTTGGCAAAATAATTTACTCATTCCAATTCTAATTAAGTGATTTATGAAAAAGAAAATAGTTTTCTTATTAATTAATGCTCTTATTTCTCTTTATAAAAAATTAATATATATTTCTTTTTTTTTTCAAGTAGTTCCTTTGCTGATATGGTTGCTGTGGTAAAGTATGACATATATGCACCGTCCAGTCTTGAAGAAGATAATAGCTAATGCCACAGAAGAAAACAAGACAACAAAAAAAGTGAAAAAAAAAAATTTATTTTAATGTTCAAAAGGGCATGTCTACACTAAATCAGCTAGAGTGGCAACAGGTACATCGGAATCAGATTTCACCCTTCTTATCTCCATTTCCGTTTATAAATTTTTATTCTCGTTCCCGTCCTATATTCATATGAGAAAATAATATTAATTTTCATTCCCACTCTAAACAGAGATCGGTATTCTCAAACGGGATCAAATATTCTCAATATATTTTTTTATTTCGATATATCTATTTGAATTATTAATTTCATTCACATCAAAATAAATCTAAAATAAGAGCAAAAAACTATAAAAAATTCAATATTTTAATTTTTTAATGTAACATAATTCTTACTTAACAAATGAAAATGAGAATATTAATCAATCCATAAATAACTTGCAAATTGAATATCCACTATAAAAAACAATCAAACTATTATAGCCACTATATCTAAAAATTTAAACTAATTGTCTATGTCATTTTTAAATCAAAATAATTTAAAAAGATCAAAAGTAGTAGTATGCACCATTGAAATTGTAGTAATCAAGTACATCACCATAATCTAAAATGATTCTTGCAATCATTATATGCACTAATTTAATAATTTATATTCAGATACTCAAGGAAGAATTTATCAATAATTTATATATTATATATAAGTAATATATATCAGGGCAGAATATATAAGTATTATCCTCGATTCATTCCCGCTAAATATCATTTCGGATTTTCCTATAATCCGTTCCAATTCCAATCAAACATCAAAAAATCCATCATATTTGGGTTGGTAAGGAGCAAGAACTCATGGATCTAAGTTGAATTATCATCCCTAAAACCAGCCTAATTTGGATAATGAAGCCATTAATTAAAACTTTCAAACAAGATTTAATATGATCATGCAAGATTTAAGATGATCATGATTGAAGTGATTAATTAGTAAAAAAATATTCCTTCTAAAAAAATAAAAGCCTTCTTCCCAGGGATTCACTGTTATTCTCAAAATTACCATTTTCGGATATAGCCATGCCATTTTATATAAAATTAAATGATACTATATAAATCAAACATCATATGATTCAGCAAGTTCCACCAAGAAGTTGAAACAGCAGCCATGGGTTCACATGCAATAGAGGAGCTGCAGCAGCTTGATGCAGAGGAAACTGGTCGGACTGAGAGAGCAAAATGGGTGGTGAATTCTCCTGATCCACCAGGATTATTGCAGCAGCTAATCTCTGCTGTAAAGGAAGTTGTTTTCCCCCATAGAAACACAATTGCTAAGCAAACTAGACCCGAAGCACGTGTATTTTCATTCCTTCAAGGCCTATTTCCAATTCTCAACTGGGGCAGAAATTACACCTTTTCCGAGTTTAAGAATGACCTAATGGCAGGTTTAACACTTGCTAGCCTCAGCATTCCTCAGGTACTCTATCCAATTTGATCTGCCTAACTTAGACTATGGGCAATAGTAAAAAATATTAAGAGTAATAATGGTATTATTGCAATATTCTGCAGAGCATTGGATATGCTAATTTAGCAAAACTTGATCCTCAGTATGGCCTATGTAAGTTTGCTGATATATAATTTTAGTGTAAAATTCATTCATTTAAATATGCTAAGTTTTGGTTTGGTTGGGGCTTAGACACCAGTGTTGTGCCTCCTTTGATTTATGCTGTAATGGGGAGTTCAAGAGAAATTGCTATTGGACCAGTAGCTGTGGTATCTATGCTGCTTTCCTCCTTGATTCAGAACTTACAAGATCCTGAAACTGATCCTGCTGCCTATAGAAAGTTGGTTTTTACAGTTACCTTCTTTGCTGGAACTTTCCAAGCTTTATTTGGATTATTAAGGTAAAAAGAAGAAACTTTTCCTTTCCTTTTCTCTTTTAAAGTAAAAATATATGGTGATACTTCTTACATTAATAGTTGAGCGTAAGTTCATCAGGTTGGGATTTCTTGTGGACTTTCTTTCACATGCGGCACTTGTTGGATTTATGGGAGGTGCAGCCATTGTTATTGGTCTCCAACAACTAAAGGGGCTACTGGGTATCAGTCATTTCACTAATAAAACAGATGTAGTCTCTGTTCTGCATTCTGTTTTTACATCCATCGATCATCCTGTGAGTTCTGTTTTTTACAATATTGTCGTTGCCATTCCAATTCTGCATTCTGATGGATTGATCCCTTTTTCTGTTTCATCACAGTGGAGTCCACTGAATTTCGTTTTCGGCTCTTCATTCCTTATCTTCCTACTATTTGCCAGATTTATTGTAAGTAACTCGAAACTGGTATCCCAGAAACAAAATTTGTTTTTCCTGTTTAATGAATCACTTTTAACTATTGTTTCGCAGGGCAGAAGAAACAGGAAATTCTTCTGGTTTCCGGCAATTGCTCCTCTAATATCTGTAATATTATCTACTCTGATAGTTTTCTTATCAAAAACTGATAAGCATGGAGTGAGGACTGTGAAACACATCAAAGAAGGGTTAAATCCAATTTCAATCCACGACTTACAATTCAATGGTCCACATGTTGGACAAGCAGCCAAAATCGGTCTTATTTCTGCCATTATTGCTCTTACTGTGCGTACCCAATTTTTATCTCAAGTTTTTCCTTTTTTCACTTAAAAGATTTTTGGGGTTAATAACATTTTGCTTCAGGAAGCCATTGCTGTTGGTCGGTCTTTCGCTTCCATAAAAGGCTACCATCTTGACGGGAACAAAGAAATGGTAGCCATGGGCTTCATGAACATTGCAGGATCTTTCACTTCTTGTTATGTGGCAACAGGTAAGCTTCTCTGCATACACCTCCACGAGAATACTTTTATTGTGAGGGTGAGCCTGTTGGTGCTATTATTCTGCAGGTTCATTCTCGAGGACGGCTTTGAATTTCAGCGCAGGATGCGAAACTGTGATATCGAATATAGTAATGGCTATTACTGTGCTACTGTCACTAGAATTGTTCACTAGGCTGTTGTACTATACTCCTATGGCTATTCTTGCTTCAATCATACTCTCTGCTCTACCTGGACTCATTGACATACATGAAGCTTACCGCATATGGAAGGTCGATAAACTAGACTTCCTGGCCTGCATCGGTGCTTTCTTCGGTGTATTGTTCGCATCTGTGGAAATCGGTCTTGTAGCTGCGGTAAATTCCCACATTTCAATTCTTACATCACATTAAATGGTAGGCGCCTAGTCACCATTTCATAATTGAGCAAAGTAGTACTTAACTAGTGGGTGGGCACATCTTTTTTGGACATTTGTTAACTTCCACAAACAAGTACCCAACGATTTGTAGGTAGGACACATTTGGGTGGTAGGGAGCCGTCACTTTATAATACAATCTTTATATCTTTGTAGTTAAGATTCTTGATTGAATATGCAGGTAACCATCTCTTTTGCAAAGGTATTACTAAACTCGATTCGACCCGGTATAGAAGAACTTGGAAGAATTCCAAGAACAGATACCTATGGTGATATCAATCAATATCCCATGGCTATTAGAACTCCAGGCATTTTAACTGTTCGCAGTAAATCTGCCATGCTTTGTTTTGCTAATGCTAACTTTATAAGAGAAAGGTAAAGATCAAGAATCTATGTCTAGCTGTTTATTGTACACGAAGGAAAAATGCTCATATAACATTCCAATCAATGTTGTAGGATAATGAGATGGGTTACAGAAGGTGAAAAGGATGAAATTAAAGAGAATGAAAAAGAAAGGATTCAAGCTGTAATTCTCGACATGTCGAGTGAGTTTTGCTACTTTTCCAGAAGATTTTAATTGAATCTCAGTGACCAATTAATTTTTGTTGTTGCAGGTGTCACAAACGTTGATACAGCAGGAATTATTGCACTAGATGAGCTGCACAAGAAGCTGCTGTCACATGAAACTGATGTAAGAAAGTGACATTATCTATAAATTTTTGCTAATTTCTGGGAGGCTTGAAAACATAGTCTGTTTTCTTCTTATGATGTTTTTGTTGCAGTTAGTTATAGCCAACCCAAGATGGCAAGTGATGCAGAAGCTAAAGTTGTCCAAATTCCTGGACAGAATTGGAAGAGGAAGAGTTTTCCTCACAGTCGGTGAAGCTGTAGATGCAAGCATTAGTACCAAATTAGATGGTTTAAATAGCTGTTGATTAGTTGTGCCAACTCGGATAGTTCTTGTTTAGACCAAATTTTATCATTTCATTCATATATTGAGTTAACGAGAATATGAAATCGTTTGGAAGTTAAATTTTGTGTAATATAAACCTAATAATGATATATATTGATAATATGTGCACATCGCGTGCACGAATTTATAGAAATTATTTGATGGTTTAGAATGCAAAAGAGAGTAGGCATACAACCGTAAAAGAAAGTGTTTTTCCTTATTATTATTTAAAAAGATATAGCTAATAAGGTTAGAACGTATATATATTCTAGCGGTAATAAAAACACTTTATCTAAAAGCAGTTTATCTCCTTTAACAAAGTTTCAAATTTGAAACTAAAAAAAAAAAAACCTGAAAAATTGTATCTCTAAGATGTACAAATTTTTAAAAAAATGTAATGTCCAGTTATATTGTCAGAAACCATTTAATTCTATGGTTGGATTACACCAATAATATTTTAATTATATGAATTATAACTATATAATATCTATATTTTAATTATATAAATTGTGTATATCGAATATTATTTGTAATATAAAAATATCTCACCTTTTATTTTATAATACAAAAATACCTAAATTTTTATTTTGTAATTAAATAGTATTTTTGTTTTCAACTGTTAATATTACAATTAATTTTTTTTATTAAAATTTATCTGAAATGGATATTGCATGTCATACTTTTGTTAAACTAAAAAGATATTTGAAAATACTATTAAGTGTCATAAAAACAGATTTTATATTTTTTTTATTTAATTAACTAGTTTTTTAAATTTTTTATAAAATATTTTTTTCAATATATTTATCTGTTTTTAAAAAAAATTTCTATTAACCTATTTCTACCCAAAAACCGTTAAAAAAAAAATGAAAGTACAAATTTAATTCAAAAGCGTCTTTTCTAAGTACAATAGTGTGTGCTATCGGCCGTGTTAAACGATGTCGTTTGTTTTTGCTTTCTGTGCTTCAAAAAAGCGATCGCACCCACGTCTCGGGCCAATTCTGTTTTGGGGAAAGAAAAGGAGAAGGAAAATCATGGGTGCAGAAGAGAAGCATGGAAAGCAACCAAACGAGCAGGCAAGGCCTAATTCCATAACAGAGGCACAGTTCCTCTCCTGGAAACAACGAAAGGTCTTTTCTTTTTTTCCCATTCGTTATTTTCTCTCTAGGGTTTCTTTTATTTGATATGTTTATTTGGCTTTTTTTTTTTTTTTTGAATTTATATGAAGTTGAATTCTTTGGATTATTGGAAGATTGGATTGTAATAATGGATTCTGGTTTCTGAATAAATCACTTGAAGTAATTTAGGAAGAAGAAGCCAATTCCTTCACATCCCCCAACTAAAGCTTTACATGACTGAATTACTCGATGTAATGGTGGCCCTAAGATGGTTTGATGATGTCAATTTGAAATTAGCCCCTGCTACTTGGATTTTAGGATGATTTGAGTGTGGAAATTTAAAATCAAATAATGGTGCCTATGATTTCCTTTGGCCTCTTGAGTTTGGTACATGCCATGCCTGTACTGCTATTTTAAAGGGAAAAAAAGGGGTAGTATTGTTGATTAGGATTTTTGGGAGTTGTTTACTTATTAGCTCCGTTTTGGCTAAATGAATTAAATTAGGGAATTTTTGCACCTTGTTTGGATTTTAGTTGGTTGATGTTCAATTTGTTAAAGGATGAAAGTTTTATAAGATTAGGAATAGAAAAGTGCAATGCAGGTACTAGCATTAACAAATAGTTCGCAGAAATATTACCATTTGTAGATGAAAGAGAAAGATGGCCTTAAACCTCACGATGCATAGAAAGATAGCAAGTAGCATGCTTATTATAATTTGAGTTGGCTGCCAGGTATGAAAAAATTGTGGGAACTACAATGGAATCTGCAAGAAGGTTTCTGCCATAAGTGTGACATGCAAAGCACGCTAAACTATTAGACCTTGTTTGTGTAAGTTTTTCGTTTTTTACTAGTGGGGGTAGCATATTCTATGTAGAGGTATGCAACCAGGTCATTAAGAAGTTCAGTGCTAGAATGAAGGTGTCATCTTTTGGGGTTGATTATATTCTCTTTATAATTGGAGCAATATGTCAATCTATTTTGCAGGATGCAGATGCCTCGGCTAGAAAGGCTGAAGCTGCTAGAAAACGTGCAGAAGATATTGCTACTGGTACAGTGCAAATGAATGGCAGGGAGCTTTTCTTGCATGAGCCCTGGGCATTTGATAACTCTCGTTACTGAGGTTAGTTTTAATTCAAGAATGCATCAAGTTATTTTACATGCATAATATACAGGCTTATTTCTTGAACATTCTAGCATAATCATGTTGCCTGCCAAAGTTAAGTTTCATTTTGGCGCTCTTATGTTGCATTGACTTGATAAGTTCTTATGTCTACTTTGAAGGGGTACGATGGAGCTGACTGTGTGGTGATTGCAACAATAATAAAGAAGGATTGTGTACGATGCCTGAGCAGATAGTTGTCAACTTTTGCTGCTATTTATCAGATAAACACTCAAGTCTTGTTCTGTAATGGCAGTGAAAATAATCTGCATACATTCTATTTCTATAGGTTAAGGCTATATCCTAATTGTTTGTCTTCCTTTTGTGTAATTTACAAATTACAATATTGTTTTCCAGCGCTGTTCTGTGCCTAATGGCACGATCAATCTCTGATTAGCTATTTGCTTTGTTATGATCATTTATAAAGCCGTAGCAGTGATTTTTGTGGGAGATTTTCTTTTGGATGGTTCTGTTGAACAAGGTTAAGACAAAAGCCTGTCTCTACCAATATGTGCGGCCTACTTTTCTTTCCATTCATTCATTCTTCAGATTTTAATCAAATTAATTGAGGTATCTACTTTTCAGTCCGATTGAGATATCATTCACCAAATCTACATTTTTCATATTATCTAACATGATAGAATTATCTGCCGCATAAATATCTCAGGTTTCAAGCCTATGAAATTTCACTTGGAAAGACCAACGAAATTTTATAAATGTAAAATTCCATCTACGAAATTAGCCATATAATAATTTCAAACCCACAAAATCCAATTAAATTGTAGCTATATTTTTCTTATCAAAAGAAAACATATGATATAAGGTAATCATGAATATATTCTTGTTATAATCCATAATCTCCGCAGCCCTTTGCATCATTGTAGCATCTCAATATGAGAATGTAGCCTGCAAAATAAGTTACTACTAGTACTACCATTATTAAAAAGGTCACATGGGTTTGTGCATAGTTAGAAAGAATTGAATTCGTGATAGGAAAATGCAAGTAATGAATTACCATAATACATATGCAATTAGATTAAAGAAAACATCCTTAGATGAGGATCAATAGGAAGACCAATTCCTTCGTACAATGGATCATAGATTGAATTCCTCGCTGGCCTGCAAATATATATGGTTCATTAATACTTTTAACTATACAATATTCCCTTTCTAAATTATTAGAGAGAAGTGATTCAATTATCTTACAAGGTACTTATATGAGAAAGATCTTTGGCGCTAGAGTTTCCATTCTTATGTTCGGAGTTAAGGTTCCAATCTGCTCTTTGGGGTCGATCGTTTTCTTGGGTTATTCTTTCCACCTATATATCAATATAATGATAACCCAAATAATAATAATAATAAATAATTAAAAGAAAACTAGAGTTAATACCCTAGAGCGTTTAGACGAGGATGATGATTCTCCAAGTTCAAACATGTTTCGTCGACCCAAAATTTCTTTCTGAAAAAGGAAAATAGGAAGAAAACAGGAAAAAAAAAAGGCTGATTGTATTACCAATAAATTTTAGTTTAATGGTACTGATCTAATGATTAAAGTTTGTGAGGTATCAATTTTGAATTTCCAGTCTAACTTTTATAAATTAAAAAAAAAAAAAGTGATTGTGTTACCTCTTTACGGCAGCTTGATAAAGGTCGGGAATCCAGTTGAAGAGAAAGTGCGACTTCTGAATTGTTATTACACCTGGTTTCCTATTTACAGCATTGAATTAATTGTCTTAATTAGATTAACAAAGTATGCAGAATACAATATTAATTTGGCAATATAAATTATATATTAATGAGCAAGTAAGATTTTATATACCTGATTATTACTTTCTGAATTCAAGAGTTGAATTTGCTGGGAAGAAGTCTCCACGTTAGAGTTCGATGTCCTTCTTCCACCATTTTGATTGAATTGCCTGTTACAAAAAAACCAAATTTAAATTGCTCTTCAATTTTTCAAAATTATTTAGCCAAAATCTCACTTGCTCAAATCTGATATATCCGATTAACAGAGAAGAGACTTTTACATCTCATGTCACCTCTTAGGAGCCGTAATTTGCTATCATTGCCAAAAATTGTAATTATATATATGTATATATATTTCTATGTTAAGGAGTATATTGAGTTTGATGGATTCTTGTAGAATTATATGTTGATATTTATCGGCAGTAACTCTAGTTCAGTAAGTTTAGTTAGCTTAACTCTGTTAGCTTAGTTTAGTTACTCCTTTTTTTTTCTATTGCTGATGTGTTAGTTTTTCATTGGTTCTAACATTGTATATATACTGCAGACCTAGTTATTTTTCAATAATGAAGATTACTTACTCAGCGATTATTCTCTCATAACTCTCTCTCTCTAGCTAAGTTTTCTAATGGCCTGAACATGGTATCAGAGCACTCAATCGTAGTAATCTCATTCTACTGTTCATTCAATCTAATCTTACTTTGTTGATTTTTGTACGGAGTCGATTTCCTTATTGCTATTCTCTGTGATTTGGAGGATTTCTTGTTCATATTTGATTTTGCAATCAAACATGGCTCGAGCTAGATTTATTAATACTAGAGATCCTTATTCATTACAAGGTTCGGATCATCCAGGAATGGTTTTAGTCACTAATCCTTTAACTATAAAGAATTTCTTATCGTGGAAGAGAGTGATTATGATTGCCCTAGGTGCGAAATAGAAAATAGGTTTCATTGATGGAATAGTTGAAAAACTAGACTATGATAATAAGGGTTTTGAATTATGGCACAAAGTAGAATGCATGGTGCACTCTTGAATACTAAATTCTATTTCAAAGGATATAGGAGAATTTTTTCTCTACATAAGTTCAGTAAGGGAACTTTGGACTGAACTTGAATAATGTTTTATGGAATGCAATGGTCCTCTTATTTATCAATTACAAAGAGAAATAAGTTTCATTAGTCAAGGTTCCATGTCAGAAATGGAATATTTTACAAAACTGAAAAGGCTTTGGGATGTGTTAGGATGTTTGGTACCTTTATTACAATGTACATGTAGTGTAAGGAGGGTTATTGAAGAAAGGAATGTATCTGGTTAACTTATGCAATTTCTAATGGGTCTTAATAATGCATATGACCATGTGTGCAATCAAATCCTGGTTATGGATCCATTACCAAGTATTAATCGTGCATATTCCATGATTTCGAGGGTAGAGAACAAAGAGAAGTACATGTTAACTATGAACCATTTGAGACAAGTGCCATGTTTATAAAGGGACCAGATGTTAAGAACTTTATAGAAAATAATGGTGGAAGTGCATATAAGAAGAAAGGAGAAAGGAAATGTTCTCACGATAACAAATCAGGAGATACAAAAGATATTTGCTTCTAATTGAATGTGTGCCTGACTAGTATAAAGATTTGAAAGAACAGAAAGGGAAACCAATGGGAAAGAGAGACTTTGCTAATCAAGTGGAAGGTTGCCAATAACAAATAAGAAGGCTTAAATCCAGCCATTGCTAATATGATACAACAAGAAATAGCTAAAGCACTAAAAGGGAAGATAGGACTTGATGGAGCTCATGTAAATTTTGCTCATACTACAAATTACGCAGGTAAGATTACTGATCATGCTATACAAGTTGCTTATTTGTCTGTTGTAGATTCTTGAATTGTGGATACTAGAGCCTCAAGCCATATGTGCGAAAATACCTCATTACTTGAACATCTAACTTCTTTACTAAACCTAATACCTGTCTACTTACCTGATGAAACCTTGAAATCATTTAACCTAATAGGAAAAGTATCTTTGTCAGAAGATATAATTTTAACTAATATTTTATACCTACCAAGCTTCTAGTATAATTTGTTCTCTGTGAGTAAACTTACACAGACCTTACCAGTATGTTTTGATTTCTTCAACGCACACTGATAATGGCATAGAATTCATTTGTGCTTCTTGCCAAAAAAAATTTCACAATTTTGGAATTGTTCATCATAAAACTAGCCCTTATACCCCACAACAAAATGAGGTGGTTGAGAGAAAATATAAACACTTACTAGAAGTAGCTAGAGCCTTTATGTTTCAATCTCAATTGCCACCTAAATTCTAGGGGGAAGCCATTTTAACTACCACCTATATCATTAACACATTGCCTCTGTTCTTAACTAGCAAACTCCATATGAACTCTTTTTTATAAACCAGTGGATTATAGTTATCTTAGAAGCTTTGGTTGTCTTTGTTATGCAACTAATGTTACTCCCTGCAAAGACAAGTTTGTAACTAGATCTTCTAGATGTGTTTTTATTAGGTACTCACCTGGTCAAAAAGCTTACAAGCTTTATGACTTTACCAAACATGTCTTCCTTGTTTCCAAGGATGTAATTTTTTTATGAAAAGATTTTTCCCTATCATAGTATATTTATGTCCCCAATGGATATATCAATATCTTTACCTATTATTAACACAACTGAATCTATTGATCTTAAGTTTTCTCTTGCAACTGCCCCTAATACTACTGATCAGTTTGGGGTTCCTGAACCACTAGAAAATACCTTAATCATTCCCAAACAAAGTGGCAGGCCAAGGAATCCTCCTTATTTGTTACAGACTATGTGTGTAATACCACTATTTAAGCACATAATGATGCACCTTTTCTTCTTACTTCTACCTACTTTTCACCTTGTACTGTAAATACCTTATTGTATACCCATTTCCCTTTGTTTTCTCATGCATATATGGTTTTTATGGCTAATATATCTATTGTACAAGAGCCTACTTCTTTCAGACATGCAGTGTTTCAATAGAATGGGTGCAAGCAATGGATAAGGAACTTTCAACTCTTGAAGCTAATGATACTTGGATTGTGACTTAGCTTCTCCAGGTAAAAAGCCTATATATATCAAGTGGGTCTATAAGGTTAAATACAATTCTAATGGAACAATTAATAGGTTTAAAGCATGGTTAGTTGCTAAAGGATACAACCAGTTGAAGGGCAGGATTATTTTGAGAGTTTTTCACCAGTAACAAAGCTGGTTACAGTTAGAATTTTTTTTTTTTTTTTTTGGCTTTAGCTACTGCCTATTCCTGGCCCATTCATTAATTAGATGTCAATAATGCTTTTTTGCATAGATATCTATATGAAGAAGTCTATCTCCTACCTCCTGAAGGGTATGTCAAAGCTAAACTAAGACAAGTATGTAAGCTCAACAAGTCTTTATATGGTTTGAAGCAAGCTTCTCGAGAATGGAATAATGAATTTACCAAACATCTACTTTCATTTGGTTTCACACAATATGCTTCAGATCATTGTTTATTCACCAAGACCTCTTCTACATCATTCTTGGCACTCATTATTTATGTCGATGATGTCTTAGTTACTGGTTCTTCAGAGGCAGACATAATAGCTATTAAACACTATCTTGATCAACAATTCACCATCAAGGATATTGAATATGCCAAGTATTTCCTTGGAATTGAGATAGCATGTTCCTCCACAAGTACCTATATTCATCAACGAAAGTATATTTTAGATATACTAAAAGATCTTGGTATGCCGGGCTACAGAATAGCTCCAATGCCTTTTTCTTAAAGGGTTAAGCTCTATGAAGATACAGGCTATCCTATTGATAATCTAGAAATGTATCGAAGGCTGGTTGTTAGACTCTTGTAATTGAATTTAAATAGACCCAATATTAGCTATAAAGTACAATAGCTAAGTCAGTTTGTCAACAAGCCACAACAAGTTCCTTGGGATACCGCCTTACATCTTCTTTGATATCTTAGGCTCTTTTATCCTACCAGTAGTGACTTGAAGTTATCTACCTACTGTGATGCATATTGGTCATCATGTGTGAACACAAGAAAATCTCTTACTGGATATTGTCTCTTCTTAGTAAGAGCCTTAGTCTCTTGAAAACCAAGAAGCAGAGTATAGTTTCAAGATCCTCTTGTGAAGCGGAGTATCGAAGCTTGGCTTCCACTGTTTGTGGATTACAGTGGATGAGCTACATTTTGATTGATTTTCAAGTGTCTCTTCATGCTCTGATTCCCTTGTGGTGTGATAATCAATCCTCCATTCATATCACAACAAATTTTATTTTTCATAAGTGTACAGAGCATGTTGAAATTGACTATCACATTGTTTGAAACAAATATAAAGAAGGGTTTGTTCATTCTCAGTATATTTATTCTCAGCTGCAACTTGTTGATGTCTTCACAAAGCCCATCAGCACTGATTTTCACTCTATGGTTTCCAAGTTGGGTTTGGTTGATCATCACCAAACTCCTACTTGAGGGGGGATGTAGAATTATATGTTGATATTTATCAGCAATAACTCTAGTTCAATTCATTTAGTTAGCTAAACTCTCTTAGTTTAGTTTAGTTTAGTTACTCCTCTTTTTTTCTGTTGCGGATGTGTTAGTTTTTCATTGGTTCTAATATTGTATATATACTGCAGACCCAGTTATTTTTCAGTAATAAAGATTACTTACTCAGCGATTATTCTCTCATAACTCTCTCTCTAGCTAAATTTTCTAATGACTTAACAATTCTTAGTAAGGAAATTCATAATAAAATTTAAAAATGAAAAAATAAATAACTTTACTGAAATTAATTTGGAAGCTTTACATTAAATAATTTAATTTAGTGAAGTCACAAAAAGAAAATATGAGCGTGTACCAACCTAGAGGTGGAAGAAGTTGACAAGGATAGCCCAATTTCTGATGGATCCACTAATGTAGGTGGCACGGCAGCTTGGTTATATTGTTGATGATCATTGAATAGTTGTTGATTCCTGAATTTGAAATACAAATGGATTTTATTGTCATGCTTTTAAAAGGTGTCAGCTAGATCTGCTAATTTTTGAAAATATTATTCAATTCGACTATATTTGATTTTACTAAGGAAAACTTTGATTGGAAAAAAATCTAATAAAAAATAATTGAATCAAAAAATTATTTGAATTTAATTTTTTAAGAGTTGGATTGATTGTTTTAAATAATGTGACTCGATACTGATTTAAAAATAACGATTCAAAAATGATAAAACAATCCGGTTTAATTCCGGCTTACCCATTTCGATTCCTAGGTCCAGTGTCTGCATATTAAAACTATTTTTGATATTTTCTTTAAAAAAATATTTTTAAATCTAAAATATTAATAATTTTCTTTAAAATGATTGAATATATACCAAGGAAGCATGGAAGGCATAGCGTTATAATACTGTGGTGAAATATTGAACACATCGGGTCTTGTGGGCAGTAGATGATGCTGTTGAAAAGGAGGAGGAGGAGGAGGGAGAAATTGCGGCGGCCTGAGTTAAAAAAACCCAACAAATTAAACTAATTTCATTCTTCAAATTCGAATAAGAGTGCAAAAGAATAGACGAATAATCATCCTAATTTTTGAGCATATATACCTCAAACTTAGGGAAGGGTCAGGCAGCATTATGTCACAGCTTTGTAGATCATATGCAATGGGTGGCACATTGGGTACTCGATTCAATTGGTTTGGGAAGTGCAGATAACTACAATTAATTAACAGAAATATATAGTTATAAAGATGCACAGAAATTGATTTATCTGGCGTAATATAAATTAATTAAGTTAATTAACATTAATTAGGGATGATTACAGTCGTACCCTGATGGAGGCAAGGGAACAATATTGTTATGAAGAGAAAGCCAAGGTGGTTGTGGTTGCTGCTGGTTAAGCCAGGGTAGTGCCCTCTCTCCCATCCACATCTGATCAGTTCACCATAAGAAACTTCAGCATATGTTAAAATAAAACAAAATTTTTTTTTTTTTTTAAAATGTCCATGAAATAGTAGTAATTACTTGAGTCTGGGGAAATGATGGAGGGTAGGCAGGTGCTTGTCCAAATGTGGAATTCTGATTGACAGCAGCCACTGGCCGAGGCCTACGGATAGATTCAAAAAAGAAAATTAAGTCAATGCTAGTAATTAATCTAGGCTGGCCATTATCTCCAAGGGGGAAATCTGTTCTAAAATTGCACTTGGGAAATTTAATTTTATAATATAGAGCGACCGCAGTACATTGTAACCTATATCATATTGGCCGATATGCAGCTTTGGCAATCAATTAATTAACATTTTGGACAAGCAATGCATACAGAAGAATCAAGTGTTAGAAGAAATGCATACGGGAAAAGCTCAGGTGGGAAGCCACTTTGTGCTCGACCATTAAATTGATTAGGGTGATTCATCCAGTTCACATGTTGTTCAGGTGGGAATGGATGAACTATTTGAACCTGATAATCAAAATCCAAACAAGACTTAACTAAAATTAAATTATTAATATGAGATTAATGAAGTAATTAGCAAATTAAGCAATGTTAATTAATACCATTGGCGGAGGGTAAGGCAGCGGTGGGTTTGATATTAGTGGCGGATTAGTTGGCAAATGAGGGTGTGATGGAGGACAATAAGCGGGTGGCCCCAAATTCAATTGTGGCACATTTGGGTCATCAACGACCGCGGGATTATTTGATAATCCGCTGATTACATTTTTATTTGCTGCTTCAGATGGGGGATTCTCGTTCTCCTGCTGATTATCATTAACATAAAATATTGCTGAATCAATTAGAATTCAACCACATTTTCAATAAACGAAAGAGGATCAAAAGTTGAATGGAAGTATAATTACCATTAATTGATTGTGGGTTTGTGGTACTAATGTCAAATTTGTATCATAATTTTCTGCTGAGCTGCTATTGCCACTGGTGAATGCTGTGAGTTTGTGTCTGGGATTGGATTGACTACTTCCACATGATGAGCCTAGTTCCCCAAGCTCCTGTTTTTTTACCCACAAAAACAAAAATACTGATAATATGTTAATGAAATTATTCTGTACTTTAGATCAATAGTCACGAACACGGTATTTTCTAGTACAAATGATCCAATTGGAAATTTAAACTCGAAAAATATACTAAAAACGTACATGGGAGGAATTTGCAGGAACTTCATTTGGAGAAACTTGGATACTGTGATTTCCAATCAATTGATTAACATCAATGCAGCAATCAAACTCGAATGAAGCTTCTTTTTGCTCAACCGAGTCACCGTCCATAGCCAATTCTAATACTAATAATTGATTAACTAGTTTATAATCACAGATAGATTAAATAAAGACATAATATAAAATTTTAATTTAATATGACGACACGTATTAATAATTAATAATGAAATAAATAGCTTGTTTTATAGTGGAAAAATCACTTCGATTTATAAAGATAAACAAAACTTATACAAGAAAACAAAGTAACAACTTCTGTCCCAATTAGCTAAACATGGATACAAAACCTCAAGCCCTAATTCAAAAAAAGGTAATCATATCAGAGGCAGAATTAGACCTTGATGCCTAATGTGATAATTGTGATTCTAAGCAATGCCAAACATAAATTCGTTTTCCTTTTCTTTTACTAGAATTTTATTTATCTTTTTCTTTCGATATATATAAAATGAGCTATACCATAAAATAACACTTTTCATTTTAAAAGTTCCCGATTTAATGGAATTTTTTTCGATAAAATAAAACTTTTCATTTTAAAATTTTTTTTTTAATCCCTATTTAACGGAATTCTTTTCGATAAAATAACACTTTTTTTTTTTTAATTGTTAATCTCAATCTAGTAAAATTAGAACATATATGATTCTGTCGTTGGACTAGTAGCCCAATAGTACGTATGACTTTATCTACCATCCGACTATAAAAATGAGATTTTTGCATAATTCACCTGGGAATGAAGCATCAACGGCAACTGCACACAGACCTGTATTTACATATATAGACTGGATCAGAATCAAATAAAAAATTTCGACAATAAAAATAACTAAATTTGCAATATTATAAAACAAAATTAAGTAAATGACTACGCCGAACAAATTATTAAATAATTCTTTTCAAAAAATAAGTATATATACTTTCCTTAAGAGAGTCTGTTCTGCTTTTGGGTTGATATTAATCTTAACGATGGGAGGAAATGATGTCGATGATTTCTAGCTAAGACAAAACCATAAGAGCAGAAGGTTCTGTCTGGTAAGAAATGAACCCGTAGAGTTGTATTTATAGGAACAAATTAATGTTATGCTACAAACTCATATTTTGCCTTTTTTATTTTTATTATTTTGATTGATTTAATATATACTAATTAGCTTAGGCTCTCTCTGTATATTATAAAACCCCATTTGAACTCAACCCCATGTAGTTGTAGTTTATGATTTAATTAATGCTGGATTTGCTTTCTCTAATATGATTATTAAATAATTTTCTAAATACTAGAAAAAGCCATATTTTTTTAATAAATGAATATCATCTCTTCTGTAAATTCATAATTATTTTTGAAGAAAAAAAAAAGAATTCTGTAAATGAAAATCAGAAAAAAAGTCTGTAATACAACAGGAAGTCCACCTTTTTCTTTTATAACAGAAGAATTTTTGAATCCCTTTCATACAGAGAAATGAAAAAAATAATAATAACCATATATATATGTAACAAATCATACAATAAAAAATCAATTATTTCTAAATTGCAATACCAATATAATTAATTTTTGTTTTCTTTTCAAAACCTACAAATCCATCATAATCAATTTCATTGGTGGAGTGATAACTGCAGTCTCCAAATCTGAGTAATGGGTGTGAACAGGTGGACTATTCTACCTAAAAATGGACATTAGGCTGTACATTAAATCTCATGCTCGTTCATGCATGCCTCTTCCCAAAAGTTACAGTCTGTTTTTGCTTTTCCTTGCCTATGAGGAATTTTATCCCTTTTCTTAAAAGCTAGTAGTTACTCAACTTAAATTCAAATTGTATGGCTGATGACTCAATTAAAAATTGACCTATTTTTTAATTTTGAATTATAAGATCCATTAAAATGGAAAACATTTCATTTTAAGTTTAAAAAGTGTTTCATATCCAAGGTACAAACTCAAAAATTCTAATTAAAAAAAAAAATGACTTTTACTATCTCATATTATCTAACTGAGTTAATAAAATTTTTCAATATATATAAAATTAAAAAATAATTTGTAATAATTAATTATATGCGAAAATAATTTTCTAATTAGTTATTATGCATATTAGAATTAACTAGTAGAAAAATTGGTATATGTGTACTAAATTTTTCGATAAATTCAGCAAAATCATTGACATTACAACCGTAGAAGAAATCGATTTATTTCATTATGATACAAACAATATACTCGTAATTTATAATTTACAAAAAGAAAATAATGAAAATTGCATAAAAAAAATTATACATAATTCAGCATAGTATATGAAGATCGAGAAGGCCGTCAATTTCTTTTTTGCCTTAATTTTATTGGCCATTGAGTTGAGAGATTTTGTTATCATAATTTGCGGCTTCATTTTCCACGTGTAAGTGTGGGGCATCCATTGGTATGTCAAGCTGCTCCCTTGCCATCATATTCATATCTTGAATGTTTGAGCCCACCAGTCCATGCTGATTGCATCATAATTTTTTATTTATTATTTTTCATATCCATATTCATAAATAATATTTCCTTCCTCACATAATAACAATCCTTTTTATATTATCAATAAAAAGTAAATATATTTTTTTAAATTTGCTATTATATTCATCAATTCAATTAATATTATGTTGAATTCTAAATTTTTAATCTTTCAAAATCTAGAGTAATTGAGTCTTTAAAATTCATTTTTTCCAAATTTAAAACTAATTAATGACTTTTTAATTATAGTAAAATCATCAAAAGTGAAAGTTAATATAGAACGGAAGGAATAGTATTTAATTCAGTCTTCACTATCTCAAATCAAGCTTGTAATTAAATATAAAGAAAAAAATTTGAGGAAGGAATTTGATTTTTATTTAATTTATGGAAAAAAATTACTCTACTATAAATGCATTTTGTGATTTTTCTTAAATTTAATTTTTGAAATTTTTACTTTATGCATTCAACTTTTGAACTCTTACTTTTAATCTAAATATAATTTCTGATTTATGCAATCGAATCTCATAAGAACTTTGATTCTTCTAAATAATAAAAAAAAAAAATTAAAGAATATAATCCTCTTGCTCTATTATTTTTATCATTATTTTTTTATTATATTATCTTTCACCAAATTATTGTTTACGACAACATTCAGCACAAGGAGTATATATATAGGTGAATTAAGAGTTCGAAAGTTGAATGCAAAAAAATAAAGTTTTTCAAAGATGAAATTAAGAAAAATTACAAAATATGAAAACCGTAAGCAAGTTTTTTTTTATTATTATTATTTTATATATATCATTAGTTTACGTAGGATTAAATTATAAATAATTGAGTAAAAAAGAGGAATATTAATAAAGTAAATAATTATGAAGTGAAAAGGATTAGAAAAAGAAAACCTGAAGATGAGGGTATAGGGATGGTGGCATAGGGGTGGAGGAGGTGTAAGGCTGAGGCCATGTGGAGAAGCTGCCGTCGGTTGGGTTTGTAACACGACATTCTCCCATGCTGTGTGTCTGATCTCCATTTGAGCTACTTCCTTGCAACAATGGATCATATATTGTTGACGATAAATCTCTGCACGTACGGTTTAAAATCATATTAATTAATTGGTTAATAAATCACTACTATAAATTAATTTATAAAATATGAGGGACGAATGAAAAAAGGGGAAAGACCTTATATTATTCAAAGAGGTGGAAGCATCGAAAATTTGCTGATGATTTTGACCCCCTGTGTTTGACAAAATCTGGGCATGGTTTTGACCACCTTCAGGCATCCAACCAATTACATCATTCTCAAAAGAAGTTGTTGGTATCCCTTGCTGTAAATTTATTAATTTCCAACATCAATTAATTGTTAGCCATTTAAAATATATTGGTCTTTAACCAATAGATTAATTTTAATTTAATCCAATCGGATTTTTTATAAATAAATTTGATTTTTTTTTTCTTGAATTAAAAGTTAATTATGTATAATTTTACCTGCATGCTTGATGGATCATAAGACAGGTGGTTGCTCAGTAAATACTCCTGCACCACATATATAATATTTAATTCATTGTAACAAAAAGAGAATCAATTAGTCATAGAAAATAAGAAATCAAAAATTTTGTTAGAACCTTTCTTTGCATAACACGTGTCAAGGTGTCAACAAGATGTTTCTCACACGATTCTAGATCTCCCATGGACGGTAATTTTAGTGGGTCGGGCTCATATATTCTATTGATGAGGAGGAAAAGAATTTTGAGTTAGTAATATTTGTTAAAATAGAGAGAAGATTAATTCAAAGAGTTAAACATCTATATATGTTTTCTATGTCTAATAATTCAATTAACCTTATTTGTTCCTCTGCAATCTGGAGTTGTTGCTGTAAATTGGCAACTTCGTGTTGGAGTTCCTGCCCAGATTACGTAGTGCAACCAAATTAACAACAAACCCACAAACTCAATAGCTGATTTCCTAGCTAAACAAGAAGCTTCGTGATCTGATAATTTTACATCTTGAATCTAGCTGCGGACTTTCTATATAGATTACTTTTTAAGTATGATTATCTTATTGTTGTTTTTTTCCATTTCTGTAGCTATGACACAAGTCTTCTTGTTATGTCTCTTGTCGAAATTTATTTAGTTCTAAACCAATTTTTTCATTAAAAAAAACTCACAAACTATATATTTATATTATTTTCTATCTTTTATACATTTGATGATAATAATAATAATAATAATAATAATTTAGTGACGCTTCAACAAGACAAAAATTACATCTGATTTTTATTACCTCAACGTCAGAGTTGATAAGTGTCGGACTTTTTGCAGCATCCAAGATAAAGCATAGGAAACATTTACAACAAAGGAAAAAAAAAAGGTAAATAAATAAGGAATCACAAGACAAAAAGTATATCTATATATATATATATATATATATGTTCGAGTTTAAAGACTAACTTGGCAAGTTGAAGAGCCATATCGTTCTCGCTCTTAAGTTGCTGCAGGGTCCTTAGCAGAAGCTGCGCTTGACAAAACAAAAATGTAAAAAGTTCAATTTTTTTCGATATTTTTTTAAATTTCTATCTGAGTAATATATATAAAGAATGTTGAAGTAATTATGCTCTTGCCTCTTTGTTTTGAAAGTCACTGCAAAAAAAAAAAAAAAAAGGAAAAAGAAAAATAAAAGAAGTAAGAAGCTAAAAACAAAAAGGGCAAAACAGAAAAAGAAATAATAGAGTTTTGGAGCATACGGATGTCTGCTATGTTCAGGATATATAGCACTGCAGAATAACAATTACGTGAGATCTTCAAAAGATTAATTAATTAACCCAATTGATCAGACGAAAAATGATTTAATTAATTAAATAACATAATTTCAAATTCAATAATCATATATTAAGAGCACATTACGTACTGTTCTCTCTCTTGGTCTGGGAGATTAACATAACGTGCAAACACATCCTCAATCCTGATTTTCAATTATATTGCAAATCAACGTTAATCGCAAATTTAAGAAGAATTAAAAAAAAATTAATTCTAATCACTTGCATCTAACACGCCAATTATATATTTAGACATCCTTTCTCAAGAATCTCAACCCATGTTAATTCAAAATAATCAATATAGAGTCAAATTAAGATCCTAATATTTAGATGATTTAGGGTTAAAAAAAAATTAAAACAGAAAAAAATGCAACAAATGTTGAAGTTGTTGTTGCAGATGCCTTAAATCGAGAAAGAATAGAATGAACTACCAAAAGATCCAGTCAAGAAATGTATAATAAACAGAAAGAAAAATGCATGCAGAAAATGAAAGAATCAAAGAGGTGAAAAATGCAAATAATTGAAAAGCAAATAAATAAATTAAAGAAATACCGTCTTTTCCCAGAGAAATGGCTGAGACGACCAGAAGGAGAGAACATAATAAGAGCAATATCAATATCGCAAAGAATAGAAAGCTCATAAGCCTTCTTAATGAGACCATTTCTACGTTTTGAAAATGTAACCTGTCGATTTGTTTGGTTTTCTATTCTCTTTATCTCCAGTTTGACACGACCCATCTTGATCTGTCACCTTTCAGCTATGCCCAAAACAATTATATTTAATATTGTCTTGCTCCAACAGGGAAATGAGGGTTCTGTTATTCAGGAAATGTTTACAGAATTAGAAAGAAGAAGGTGGGTTTCGTATTTAAGCCATGCAGGTAGAATAAGAACCTTAATTAAAAGGTAGAGTAGAATAGAAGGAAGGAGAGATGGTGCATGGATAAACAGAAAAGAAGAGCTGGTTATTAATGGAAGAAACAGATTAGTGAAGGGTGCATCTAGAGGAAGGAAGGGTCATAAATCTTTCAGAAGATTTAGCGGTTAGGACTTGTTATTTATGCTCGTTTGTCTCCACTTATATATCTTGTTAATTAATTATTCTGCATTTTTTTTATTTTCAAAAAAAAAAAATATTATGCATCTTCACTCTTTATATATATATGGTATTTTAAAAAAAAAAAAAATAATTTAATTGATTCAAATTAGCTAAAAATCGTAGATGATGAAATAATGAAAAAATTCACAATATCAAGTTAATAGCATAATAAATCGGCTTAATGTCTACAAATTTGATAATAATATAGTGACTAGAATATTTATTATTTCAATTCTGCAATATACTGGCGACCATAACCTGATTTGTTATCTTTGTTAAATTAAATGTTTTATTGTCTAAATCATTCACACAAAATTGCCACAATAAAACAATGGAAAAAAATGTCATAATAAAACGACAAAACTAAACACAGCATCAAAACGACGAAATCATGAAAAAAAATCAAACAAAATAAATACTTAAATTTATGTGGAAATAACTATTTATTTTAGAAATAAACCGATAAAAAAAAGACATAGAAGGTGATTTTAGGTCATTAATAATGGCTAAAAATACTTTTCTTTATTTAAAATGGCGGTGGCTAAAGAAAGAAAAAAAAAATAGAAAGAAAAGGAAGCTAGGTTTTCTATTGAAGGGGTATGTATATATATATATATATATGGTATTTTTTAGCTTTATAAACTTCCACTTTGTAATGCTTACCAATAGATTTTGGACCAACTTGTTTCTCACAACAAATTCCACATGGTCTATATATAAAACAAAATTCGTGATTAAATTTTTCAAAAGATCTATTAGACATTTGAAATTTAAATATTCTCAATGGCTTTAATTTGAAAATTTAAACTTTGAAAAATTTCTAGCAATATTTTATTTTAGATATTTATAAGATTCCTTTAAAATTTAAGAATTTAAATGTATAATTTAATATTATTAAATTTATAAATTCTAATGTAAAATATATTTGTAAAAAAGTCTGAACCAGTTAAATCAAGTATACGTGATAATCCAACACCCCTTTCATGCTTAGATCTACTATGAGGTATATTTCATGGAAGATCAAAGTGTTTAGAATTGATGTTGATCATTTTTTTTTTAAATCTATTTTTTTAAAAAAATAACAATAATAATTTACAAAATTTTAAAAATATAAAAAGAAAATTCGAAAAGTGAGTACCAAATGGATCCCAAGCGTAAAGGTCGCAAATCATATTGCAGATGACCTAATATCATTTGGGTATAAAATTATATTAAATTCTTAATTTTTTTTTTTTTCCTAAAAATTCGGTTGTCAAAATCAGCACCGCCACTGGACTTTGTCACCAAGACTAGCATCGACCTTGCATGCAGTTCACAAGGCTTGTGAACCCATGGATGAGACTGAGAGGAACATCACATTGAAAAAAGGGGTCTGTGGAGGAAATATATGGGGCGATGATTGTAAACTTTTTGATAATCCTCGGTGGCTGTGTAGTTAACGTGGGCGCCTAATAACACCGGGGTTCTCTTGTTTCTGCAACTTTTGTTTTTCTATCCACATGCATTAAATTATTTTAACAATTATGATCCAGAAAATGCATTTATCTGGATAAGTTCGCTTTTTTACACAATTTAATTCATGCATTGCTTTTGATGTTTTAGAAAAAAAAAATAGAGTTAGGCAATTTGTGATACGATACAATTAAACGATACGAAACGACATATATTTAAATAGATATAAATTTAAATTTAATTTATATGGATCTTAGTCTTGTCAAAACGATTAAATACCGAAAAAATCGTATCATAAAATAATGTCAAACTATATAAAATAATTTTAAACATTTATAATATATTTATATATAATAAATTTATAATATATTATAGATTAAAATTAATTATATTAGTATATTATTTATAATAAATATTATATAATTATATTTTATATCATGTATTTAATTATTTTGTATATTGTACAATGCATATATAAGATATGACAGGAATTGGTAGCTGAAAAGGAAAATGACATGTACATATGACGCAAACTTAACGACACTATCTTCAAGTAATTATGGCTAAGGTTCATACGTATGCACAACAGTCCTATCGTCTGCCATTACAAAGTTTTTTAGAGTTGCTACTTACTATTTCTGATATCATCTTCTGAGCAATAATCAGATTTGTTTTCTTCCAAAAATTAAACTCATAAAAATAGTTTACCCAAAAAAACAAAAAGAAATATATAAATCAAGAGTAATGCAAAACCCGAGGTAAATTTGTAGAACAAATCCAGTTTTGCAAGCTAATCCTTGGTCGGACGCAAATTATATTCATACATATAAAAATAGTAATAAAATATATTAATTTATTAATATAGATTCATTTATTTATTGAAAAAATATTTATTAGTTTGTTAGTAAAATATTTATTATTTTATTAATAAATTTTTATTTTATTTTAAAATAAAATTAACAATTATTATATTTTTTTAGATGCGATTTGTTGTTTTTCGATATATTTTGTCTCGAATTTTTCTTACGTTTTGAGTCTTTTTGAAAATGATTCAATGAATTCATATCTATAAATCAAAATACAAAAAAATATTCATTAAATTAAGTATACAAAGAAATAAAAGTTTTGAAACAAAATAAACAAGTTGTAATAAACTAATAAACTTTTTTTAACAAATTTATTAAATCCTCGTAAGGAATATGCATTATGTATATTATTTAAGAAATATTATAATTGTTTAATTTTTATAATAATAAAATAATGAACCTTTAATTTATTCGCAATGAACATTTTTTAATAAACTAATGAACATTTTTCGATAAAGTAATAAACTTTTTTTAATAACCGGATACTGAATATTTATAATTTTTTATAGATATAAATAAATTAAATCTTCTTGAAGAAGATGTATTGTGTATATAATTTAATGAATATTATTTTATTTTATTTTTTGTAGTAATAAACTAATAAATTTACTTTATTCGTAATAAAATAAACCTTAATTTACTTTATTTGTAATAAAATTTTTTCAATAACCTAATAAATTTTTCACTTCATTGTTAATGAACATAGACCTTTAAAACAAAATAAATATGTTGTAATAAACCTTTTATTTATTTCTGATGAACCTTTATCAAAAAACTAATGAAAATAACTACAAAATATATAATAAATATTTACAAAATTGTCATCATGTGTTTAATAGTTATGTAATTTTATTTTATTTATAAAATTAACACCGCTTCTTATAGGTGTGATGAAGTGTCGGTTCCTAATGCTCAATTAACTGGGTGGATGATATAAGGATTCTTGATCGGATGATTGGGCTTTTAAATGTTCATTGGGCCAAATACGTTGGGCTATCGTTCATTCTTTTCATGGCCCAGCAGTTTACCCATATGCATAACACCTAGCTGGGCTAACTTTCAAAAAGGAAAGGAAACTTTGTTAAATATTAAAGTATATGTGCCCATATACCAAATAGTTATAAATGCGATAAGAATATTACTGAATTAAAAATTATTAATGGTTTTTCTTTCTTCTTTTTTTTTCTGAATATAAAAAGTTTGATATCAATAGAATTTTAATTTTTAATTCTACTACCCAATATTCATGGGCAAAAGCAGACAAAAAACAACAAAAGTCACCGAAATTGTTGGCTTATATTATGTTTGAGGATAAAGATAATAAATTCGATAATCCATATAACTAAGCAAAAAATAAAATAAAATTACATTAATGTTTAATTAGGGTCAAAGAGTTGAAGGAGTCACCATCAATGGTGCTGGGTCATTATTTTCCAAATACTCGGATATGTGGAAATTCATATCGAATCGGTGCTAATCCCATGATATAATATTCTTAATTAATTAAAATTTTTCTTTAATATATCCAACGATAGATGAGTTGATACAGAACTATTTTAAAACTCATGTGCATATTTGGTAGTGGGGTGGGAGTTCTCCAATCCCTATGAGGATTTGCTCCCCAAATGGGATAGAAATTTTCTAATTTATTTTCCCATGAGAACGGAGATAGGAGAGATTTTTTCCCTGCACAAGGTAGGGATAGGGATGATACTTTCTGCCTTGCGAAAATCCCTGCTCCAACCATGTGGATACCCAATAATTATAATATATATATATATATAATTTAAATTTTAAATATTATATTATGTATATCTTACTATATTTATTATATATGTTTTCTTTATCAAAAATTGCATTATATTAAACTTACATATTAATCTAAATTATTTTAATAATATATGAAATTGATTTATTTAATAAAATTATGTATTTATATAATTTATAATTAATATAAATACTATAGCCATATAAATTAAACTTATGTACTAATCTAATTTATGAATTATTTATTTTTTTCAAAATGCATAAACTTTTTATATTATGTATGGATGTCTATGACTGAACTTGTTTCAGTTTTTGAACTTTTAAATTTACATAACAGTAATTTTATTATAGTATTATCATATTTCGTGCATGTTAAATTAGTTATTCTATTATATAAAATTGTAGTATTAATATATTATTATTTTTTAAATTTTTTAAAAAATTCGATGAGAATGGTGAATCTCATAGGCGTAGAGATGGGGATGGGGATAAGTTTATTCCCGTTAATATGGTGGGATGGGAATTCCATGTTATAGTGGGGATGAGAATCATACTTCTTGTCCTGCCCTGTTGCGCCAAGCCTATCTTGTGGGAGTATTTTGCTGCACTTCAAGTCCTATCTGGCATGAACAAAATTAATTAGTCTATGATTTAGCACAAAAAAAATCTCTTCAAGATGTAATAACAGTTTCTAAAATACTTATGAATAGGGCTTAATTAGTTGTAATATATGAATGAATGACATATGTGCTCTAAAATGTGAATTGTGTTCATTGTTGGTGTTGTGAGCTTGGTTGTGAACCTAAAAAGTGATAATTTGAATTGTATGAACTTGAGTCTAAATGTATCAGATATCAACGAATGATTTCTATATATGTTTAAGAAGTGTTTAAAAGTGGAATTTCGGCAAAATTCGATCATAGAAACAATTTATGCCCTTTCACCACTAGCGTTACCATCATGTTGAAAACTATCATGACGAAGAAAGGGTCTTATTCATGATCGTGAATGATTTGCTTATGTATATGAAAGGGCCTTGTTCATGACTGTGAAAGGTTTGTTCATGGCCGTGAATGTTGTGTTTTTAGCCTTTTTTTGGGCAAAATAGTTCATGACCAAAGCAAAAAGTATCATGACCGTGAAGAGGACTGCTATAAATAGTCCAAGCTTCATTTATTTCATTTAAACCAGATCCAAAAAGTTCCAAAACCCTAGAAATGCCCCAAATCTTCTGAGAACTCACTTCCTCCATAATTTTGATGAGTTCTAAGCTCCCAAAACACAAGATTTACTACTCAAGAGCAAGATTCAAGTATGAATTTGGGAGATTCACAAAGGAAGAACATGAAATTGGAGAGCGAAAGTGTGGAACTTGAGGGAACTCAGGTCTTCTACTAAATCAACTCTATTTTCTTTTTTATTTGGGCAAGATTTAATGTTTTTCATCTTCTTTCAACAAGTTTGTAGTGATTTGATGATTTGAACACGAAATGGGTAGAAACTCATTTGTAAATGAGTAAGTTTGATATAGAACCTTGGATATTCTTTGGGAGAAACACTTCTTAAGGATAGAAGTGATATGATGTTGTATGATATGAAATTGTGATATGTGACATGTTAATTAGAAATGATTGGAAACATATAATGAAAATGAAGATATTTGGTAAATTAATCATAATTATGGATTATAAATGATATGAGGAACTAGAAGCTAAAGATAGAGAGAGAATAAAAGTATGGCTTCCTTATGTTTACTTTACCCAAAAACCCGTAAATGTGAAAATGTATGACTATTGATACCATTGCTAAATAAATTAGTTATGGTGGATATGATTAATTGGTAATATGTTAGGTTACTTAAGGGCACAAACGCATATTAAGTAATATGAATGAATAATGAATGATAGGAGGTGACCTAGTATTCTAGGCACGAGAGTTATCATTAACGGAATATTTAAAAGAAAATAGAGAATTTATGGAACTTGGATGTTCTTAGGTGACCATTGGTAAATGAGAAACGGAATTATAAAGAATTAAAAGTGAAATTATGCTTATTTATGCTAATGAACTTCTAGTTCATTTATTTGCATAAATGGTGCATAATAAATCACAAAGATGAAAAAGGGATTTTGAGAGGCAATATTGATACATAATGTATAATATGAAAATGAATAAAATATTTGAGATGTTCATATAATAAGAAGATTTGTCAATGGATGAAATGCATATATATGTTTATCAGGTCACTAATCCAATTGATTATAAAGTAGGCTAAATGTTTATATTAAGAATTTATAATTGGTAGATGTACAAGTTTGATGAAAGCACTTAAGGTATTTGTTTAATTGAAGTAAGTCTTTTACTTAAGAACTTATGGATTAATGGGCAGTGTATATATATATATATATATACGGAACTTGTATTTACGATGTTAATTGATTGTGATTGGCATGACATTTATATAAAAGGTGATTTTTCATGTTGATAGGAGTGGCTACACTTGGTTAGCCTTAGTGCCTTGTTTGTGGAATTGTGAACTTTGATATTTAATATAAAATATGCAAGCTTGCACGATTAGTACATATTAATAGACATGTAAAATGGGAAATTGTATAGGTAATAAAGACATATTTTAACATGATTTATACTGAGTGTGGATAGGTGGGGTGGCAATTGGACCACCATAGAGGCAAAATCATTCACACCCAGCCATCATGACCAGACCAAGGAGTCACAGTCATGAAGACACTGTTCACAGTAAAGTTGAAAGTTATATGATTTGCAAATGCACTTGTAATATGCCAAAACATTTTTATATGGTGTTATGCCATAAAAAAAATATGTTTATGAACTTAAATATGCATGAGATTGAGATTATATGTTATGCATATAGACTGAAGCATATAAAAATATAACATAAACAAAAGGGAATATAGTATTAAATGTTCATTTCTCTACTTGAGGATCGTCAAATAGAGTAGAGAAATGGAGATAAGTGATACGTATCGACGAGATGCATGAATGAAGATCAGGTTGTCTAGCCCTAGACTGGGTGCTCCTGTTTCTGTTATTCATATTCATTATACTCAATTAGGTTAGCTGAGCCTTGGTTTTGGTGAGCACGCCTAACTTGATAGAGCTCGAATAAGCTTACAGATTACAGTGGATGAATAGGATGACTAGCTCACCAACTTTATACTCTGTATCTAATCAGTCCGAAAATGAAGCTTGAACTATTTATCCAAATACGAGAATGGAACATGAGAAATTATTGATTTGCATAAGCATCAAAATAAAGAAAGAAAAAAAATAAAGTACCATAAATTGTTATATGAATTTGATATGTCGTACTTTATGATGTATGCATTTGAATGCACATATATTTGGTATGCAATAATAATGGTTTATAAATAAGATATGTGAATTATAATAAGAAAGACCAGTGGTTGACTCAATTGTCAGTTAAAAAAGTAAATGCTTGAATTTCTAAGGGTTCAACTCCCCTTTGATACTTGATATATGCTTGAGCCTCTGAGAGGTCAATGCATAGATAAGTAATTGAGATACGAAAGAACTGTTAAGCGATATAACTTTGAAATAATTTTACCAGGATCCAGATATGCATGATATTGAAATATTGACATATTTAAATAAGAAAAAGAAATTAAATGAAAACGGTAAATCATCTAAGCATGTATATATGAGTTATTGACTAATTATGTGACTATGATATGAGTATTGATTTAATGCTTTGACATTATTATAATTACATACTATAAATTATATGATTACATGTTAGAGTTGATATGTATATGTGTATTACTAAGTTATGAACAATTTAGCATATTTTTATGTACACGTAGATAATGGAGTCAATATATAGTTGAGGTAGTAGTTGATAGTGGAGATGCGAAACTCATACCAAAAGGAGACTATAAATACCCTGGATTATAGACTGGACATTTTCATAATATGCATTTATTTATTTAAGGAAATATAATTAATTATAATTGTTATTATGTAATCATATAAAATGATGCAAAAACTAAGAAAAAGAAAGGTGAAAAAGAAATAGATAAAAAAAAATAGGTATAGTTCAGCTAGATATAGTTGAGACAATGAGATAATAGTTTTATAGACTTATAATATTATATTATATATGATTATTCATGCAAACAGAAATTAGTATTAACTAGTTCAGAGCATATTCAATAAATTAGAAAAGTAAGTCTAAATGAATATGTTTGCATAAAATATGATGATAACCTAAAATAAGAAAATTTTAAACTTGAATAGGATATACCTAACCAATCTATAATACTTTTACGAGTGAGTGTTTCACTTTCCAATTTCATATAATTAGGATTTTTTTTTTAAATGATTCTAATTAGGTAGTTAGAGGCTATAAATATAAATATTCAACGCCGGTGAAGTTTAGCATAAGAATTTCTTAACATAATGTAAAATCATAGTCTACGAAAAATTATAATTTTATACAAACGTAGCTGTCGCATTAATTACATAGCTATATATCTAACTCTCCACGTCCGCCACAAAACGATCTGACAACAATTCTTAATTATTATTATTTTTACCAAAACCCATATACAAAAACCTTGGATTAATTAATTATATAAGCACATAGTAATTAATTCATTAACTATATATACAGTAATATGTATTATGCTTTGTTTAATTAATATACATATAATAAGCTACATGATAGAGCAAGCATTTGGATTCTCATCACTGAACATGGAGGTGTAGTGTTCATCGACGGTGGTCTCAGTGAAGGTGGCGGTGACCGGAACTGCTCTGACATGATTAGGCGGTGCCTTCTTGTCATAAGCCTGAGAAACATAAGGATTGGCCACTAAACTGTAAGGAACATAAGGCCACGGCTCTACTTTCTTCTTTGTTGATTGAGCTGCCTTCAACACTTTCTTTAGCTCTACGTACCCTGTTACTGTTACCTTCTGCTGCTTCATGTCTACATCCACTGATTTTACTCCTAAAACAAATAATCATAATATTAATTTATTAATTAACGCCAATTAAGCATATACATGAACATCATTGAAATTATATATATATATATATATATATGTAATTAATACTATAGTTAGTTAATTAATTAATTAATTATAAGCATGCTATTTATACCTTTAACTCCGGAGAGGACATTCTTGACCTTACGTTCACAGCCTTCACAGTCCATCCTGACTTTGAGTGCTACAGTTTGCATTTGCTTCTTTTTCTTGTGTTTCTTAACACTGCTTGCTAAATCCGATAAATACTCCATAGTTCCTGCAACTCCCATTTTCTGTGTTCTTCCGGTTGCTCGAGATTATGTTTTTGCTTCTGTCTTGATAGGACAAGTTCTTGAAATATACAGTGAAATTAGCTAAAACTAAGAAAGAAGTAAGAAAAAAAACAAGTTTATTATCTTTCAAGAAAGGAGTAGTTTGTATCAAAGAAAAGAAAGAGAGAAGTGCAAAGACTCTGAGTAGATCAGAAAGTTGGCTGTTTTGATGTTGGCCTTCTTGTATGGATTTATAGTAACTTGATAGATAAGAAAATATATAAAATAAGGCAAAAAAATCTAGGGTAAATCCATACCCAAAATAAATAAATGAATATCATTTTTTTTTTCAAGAGAAAAATGTTGTCCTACTGGAAACGGCAAGAAACTTCTTCGACACCTTTTTGTGGGGCCCTTGCTAATAATCTCTCGACTAAGGTATGGGATAAAAACATAATTATATTAATTAATTGGATTAATTTTATTATTTAATAATTTAATTTATTAGTAAATGATATTAGTAATTTATTAATTAGTAATTTAATTTTTTACAGTAAAAAAATTATGATAGTATATTTCACTAATATATTAAATTTCTATAATAATAAGTCTAAAGTACAATATAATCATACATGTATTGTATAATATGAAATTTAAAATAATGAGTACAATTCTTATAAATTATATATTTTAGAAGTTATAATTTTTTAATAATTTTTTATTATTCAATAATTAAAAAACTACTTAAATTTTTAAAATTTACGTGCAGAGTATAATATAATTTATTTTTATATAAAATATAAGAATCAAATATAATTAACAACTATTAGTATTTAAATTAAATGTAACTTAAATATATAAAATTAATTTGTTGGACAATATTATCATTATTTATTTAATAATAATGAGTCAAATTATTAAAAATTAAGTACATCGTAAATGGATTATTGGAAATAGAAGGGACAAACAAAATTACCGTAAAATACTGCATATCTCTATTTTATATATGATTATTAATATTGGATAAATTAGTAATTTATAGGGATGAATAAAATAAATATAAAATACTTATTATCTCTATTTATATAAAAACTAAATATTAATTTATGATGAATCTAATATCTAATACTTACGTGTCTTAATAAAAAATTAGTTATATATAAATTTAAAAGATTTAAAAGTTGGCCACTCACTTGGGCATGAAATTCTGTTATATTTAAGAATATAATTAACTCTACATGACTCTTGATATTGTGTGTGTATATATAAATTAATAATTACAATTTTTTTGCCAATAATATAAGGGAGAAAGGATAATTAAAGGGCATTAAGTAAACAAGATCATGCCCATACATCCAAATATTTGGGCTTATTAATTATGATTAGGTTGCAGTATTTAAAGCTTTGGCCACACGACAGATAAAAGCAAAGATGAAAAAAAAAAAAACTAGTATAAGAGAAATTATTTTATTACATCAATCTAATTATATAATAATATATATTTTATTATTTAATTAAATAATATTATTATATAAATACATTTGTTAACGTAATAAATCCGACCTAGTTGAAAAGCAATGTCATTTTAATTCCTCCAAAAGTGAAATTTTATTTTATTCAGAATAATACAACTATAAATGGGGTCGTAACGAATTGCGTTGTATCCGCAAATGCCACGTAACCTAATCGACAATAGACACGTTGCAGAATGAGAATCGGACGGTTAATGGAGGGTCCACGTGGAGACAAAGAAAATACTATGGATCAGCTGTCCACTACTAGTGGATGACTTAGTTGACCCTGGTTACAGGGTCAGCGATTGCTGCACTTAAAAAGTAGTTTTTTAATTTTTTTTAATTTAATTAACGCATTTATTAAATTTTTTCTAAACTGTTTTTTTTAATTTATTTTTAAAAAAATTATCTATATTTATCTGATTTTATAAAAATAATTTTTAAAACTAAAAAAATAAAAAATGTAAAATTTTTTGAAAAGTGTTTTTCTAAAATGTAATCCTAAACAGCCTTTATGTATATGATTGGGCGGTGGGACTATAGCCAAAAATAAAATAAAAAAAAAAAAAAACAGAAAAGAAGGAAATTTAGTTCTAAAATAAACAAATCAAGAAATGGGCTTTGGTGGTGTGACAAGTGGCTAAAAACCTAAAAGACGAGGTTTTTTTTTTTCGGTTTTAGAGAGTCCGGAATCCGAGATTCATCGGCGTTAAACTCTTTTTTTTCCAGAGCACATCTAATACTATTTTTTATTTTAAATAATATTTTTAATAGAATAGAAATTATTTTTGACCATATTTAAATATAGAAAATAAAATTTTTTTAAAAAGTTCAATAAAATTTTTATATTTTTACTATTCAGTTTATTTTATCCCATATAAATAAATTTTTATTTTTTATAAGGACAAAAATATTTTTAAATAAATGTACCATTAAAAAAGTAGAGTACACATAGAAAGTGGAATTGCAAACAAAGAGTGAAATTTAGTTCTTTAATATAGAGAGTCAAACAAACTCTAATCTATCAAAAATTATTTTTATAAAATAACTTTTTAAAATAAATAATATATATCAAATCAGGAATGAACATTCGGTAATTCGGTTACCAAACTGAAAACAATTTCAGTAACCGAATACCGAAGTTTTAAAAAATATCTCACCAATTACCGAACTAAATAAAAAATTCCGTTATTGATTGCCGAATTCAAAATTTTAGTAATTATCCAAATAACTGAAATTTTAACCAAATTTATTTCAAATTTCTTAACTTATTTTATTATAATAAAAAATATTATATAAATAAAAATAATCACAAAATCGTAAAAAAATATATTCAAATATCATAATAAAATTCATAAAAATTTTAAAAAATAAAATATAAAATTAGATTCTTACAAATCGAAATAATTCAAATTTTACTGTGAACTAATTTCTTTTTAATATAATAATCAATTACCCAATTTCAATTAGTTGGTTCGGTAATTCAAAATTACCGAACCTATACACACCCCCTGTATCAAATAAAGAGAGTTCAAAATACTCTGACTCAGCAGCCATGAAAATGAAGTTCTCTTTTTTAAGTTTGGTTCAGAATAAGAAATAGTTGAACTTTGAGTCCTTTTCTGGAATTTATGGGATACATAATTTTGCTGACTACTACTTCTTAACTACTATTTTTCTTGTTAAATAAATTTTAACTACTTTTTTTTTTTTGTACAAATCATTCTAAGCTCTAGCTATTTTTTTTGGTATAATACATTTTAATTATTTAGGTTCTGTTTAGTAAAATTAGCTAATAATTTATATTTAAACTGATAATTTAGTAGTTGAAAATTTGGTAATTAAAAGTATTTACTAAAACTAATAAAAAAAAATAGCTGAAAATATAAAATTAATAACATAAAATGATATGTTTATATTAATAAAAAATATTATATAAAAATATATTTAAATATATAATATAAATTAATTATATAATATATATACATATTATATATTATAAAAATTATATTAACACGTCTACCTTTATCATCTAATATTTTATTATTACATATATGCATATTAAATAATTTAATAATTCTATTATATATAATTTATTAATTATATTATTATTGCAACATGTCATTTTATAGAAAAAGTAAAGTGTATAATAGAAAAAAATAATAAACTACTAGTTTTTTTTATGCTAGTTCAACTAACTTATTTTTTTTTTGAGATTATAATCTAATTTTTATTTCTAAATAAGAAATTTTACCAAACATAAATTATTAGTCAAATTAGATTTTTTTTTTTATCACACTAGATTATAATCTATTTTGGTATTACTAGTGTTGCAATCATTTAGCTTTCATTGATAAAATGAATTTAAGCAATACTCATTTCATTCCAACTAATTATTTATTTTTTAAATAAAAAAATTTTAATTAATTATAATTTTTATATACCCAATACAATATTAAATAAACTATTGAAAATACCCATGAAAATGAAGTTTTATATTATTTTTTTTAGTTTCGTTGGGAATAAGAAATAGTTGAACTTTGTGTCCTTTTATGAAATTGATGGGATACATAATTTTGCTGACTATATTTTTTTTTACCAATACATTTTTAACTTTTTTCTTTTTTTTTTACGTATCGTTCTAAGATCATCACAGAGTTCGTTAAAACAAGCGTCAATTTAAGAAAAAGACAAAAATAACATGAAAATGGTGTTAGCTGCAGTAAAACACTTTATTTAGCATGTTACTGTGGCCACGTTGTTCTACTGTTTACTCTTTTTTTATTTTTTTTGTAAGCAGAAGAAGAAGACAAAGGAGGGTTTTTTTTTTTTTTTTTTTGTGAGAAGCTGAAGAAGAAGGAAGAGGATGAAGGAAGAGTAAAAATGGATTTTTGGTCTCTCTGCTGGAGGTGGAAGAAGAACTGAAAGTTAGTATATATATTTATTTTTTTACACCAAATAATATATATATAATTTTATTTTTTTATTTATTTTTTTAAAATGGAGGCAGGCCAAAAGAATTAAATTTGTATTTTTGATTAATGGGTTTAAATTTTATTTTTGATAATATACATAAAATATTTTTTTTTTAAAAAAAATAGTGTTATAGATTGGAGATAAATTTACTATAATTACATCATTTTAATTTTAATATAAAAGTTACACAATTTTAGTGTTTTTGGGTTGGAAATGTCCTAACTTCTAACAACTTTTTTTTTTTTTTTTTTGGTACAATACATGTTAACTACTTTAAGGCACGGCAGTCATTTAGCATTCACAGATAAAATGTGTTTAAACAATACTTTCTTCTATTTCAAATTAATTATTTATTTTTCAAATAAAATTTTTTTAATTAATTTTCATTTTTATATATTCAATATAATATTATTTTTTTCCATTTTATCTTGATGTAAAACTTATATAATTAGTTTTATAAAATTTTATATTTTTTTAATTTTAAATATATTTATAGAGAGACAATTTAGTTACATTTAGCTTCTTCTTTTTTTTTTTATAAATAAGGCTATTAAATATTTTTTTACTTTATTTATAATACTAAAAAGAGATAATTATTAATTTGGAGTGGAGTAGTTACGTTCTTCATTATCATTGCCAAATTAAAATGAGGACAACTTTGGTTCGTCAACTAAAAGGAGCATATGATTGTTTGATGAAAAATTCTAAACAAGTGATGATTCTCAAAAATTCATTAGCAGATACATATAGAATCGCATTAGATAAAATACTAGGACCCCGTTTAAATTAAGAGTTTTTAAAATTTATAAATTGTAAACTTACATTTATATTTTGTTCAATGGCCACAATCTATGAATTTAATAATTAATTTCTAATTTTATATTTTATTAAATATTGATAATTTATTATTAATTAAGCATATACAATCAATTCCATTGTATATTCAAAAATATAAAAAATAAAATTAGTTATTTTAAAAGCTAAAAAATTAAAAAATAAAGTTATTATACTGATGTTCTAAATTTAAACTCGCAAGTGCACGAGTTAATCCTATAATGACAATTCATTATCGAGGTCGATCTCTTAAGAAACCGTTAGTTTAAGCTCCTAATTATTATTAATTGTCAATGAACACAAATTGATGAATCTAAACATTCGAATCCCGATTTTTGCTATATCTAAGTTCAACTAATTAAATGAAAGCAATAAAATGAATAAAAGCAATTAAAATCAAATGGATAACCAATGAGACTTAATTAGGTATTTAGCTAGCATATTTAGTTTGTAATCTCTTTTTCAACTCCATTAAGCGGATAAAATTGAAATCAAATGAATAACCAAAGAGACTTAATTAGGTATTTAGCTAGCATATTTAGTTTGTAATCTCTTTTTCAACTCCATTAAGCACAATGAAATCGAATTCAATGACTCTCACCTTAATTCATTAATTATTCAAGCTAATGGTGCAATTAATGTCCAACTCAATTTTTAGGCTAAGTCATAGAATATCATCTAATAACAAAACTTGAAGATATTAATTCCTAATTAAATGAATGGAGGCCAATTATACATTCAACTCAAGAATTAAAGAAGCACAATTATTATTGGAAGAAATCAAAATTCATGAATAATAGAAAAGTTCATACATCCTAAATAGAAACTAAATATCTAACAAAAAATTTAGTCAAATATGGCTATAACTAGAGTCAAATTAATGGCAAAACCTAAGCTAAATATATTTTTAGTAGAAGAATAAAAATAAGAGAATGCTAAAACCCCCTGAAATTTGTAGGCTCGAATCCTTTTGAGTAGATGGTTTTCAATCTTCAAGTCTTCAATTTTTGCAATCTCCAATGGTGAAAAAATCTCCCTTAGTAAGCAACATTCACTAAAAACGAGAAAAGATGCGGCTTCCAACTTCTCGTCAACCACCAAAGTCTCAAAACCTTCTAAAAAAGTATATAAGAAGAATAAGATGATCAAAGTCCAAACCCTAAGTTCATAGAAAGCATTATATACTTCTAAAGAATCCTAATTGAAATCTTCCTCTTCAATCTAACATTTCCACTTTAAAATCCTCTAAAAAGAGAGCCCCTAATTAATTAGAAACATCTCCTAAGATTTGGGCCCTATTTGATTACAACAGGTCTTCAATTACATATAAGATTCAGTAGAGTTAGACGTTGTCGTTCACGTGGCAGATAGCATGGATGAAAACTGGGTCTTCGCTGCTTGCAAGCGCTACTTCCATCATGCAAGCCATATAGGCTAGCTTGTTTCTTGACCCAAAAATTACCGCTCTGTGATGACAACACTGTGTGCACTATGTAACTGTCCTTCTCTTCATCAAAAACTTCAAGATCAAGCTTGGTTTGTTCAAATTCCACCTCAACACCTATAAACACCAAAACACACACTAAGTACCTACAATTAACAATAAATAAACATTAAAATACATAATTTAATTACAATAATACACATAAAACTAAACACATCATATACGTTATAATGTTTAATTATATTCCTAAAAATATTTTTTATTAATAATAATAATAATAATAATAATAATAATAATAATAAGAAAAAGAAGAAGAAGAAGGTAAAGCAATTAGTTGAAATTAAAAAATAATAATTTTTATTTTTCTAGAATTAAAGATAATTTTAGAATATTATTAATTGAATTTTCCTATATAAGAAGTGAGAAATCAAATCCTTTGAAAATAAATGATTTTGGTGGTAAGAGATTTTAAAGAATGCATGAATTTCGACATTTTTTAAGTGGTCAAACAATGAATTTGATATAGATCCATAGATTGTTTAAAATGACTCAATCCAAACATAGCCTATATGCTATCAATAATTTTTTTAATTTTATTTTAAGACCTTATTTATAACTAAATTAATGAATTAACTCAATCACAAATAATTTTATATATTTAAAGTAATATTTTAAATATATCTTAATTGTAATTAACTTGATATGGATAAGTAGCAAAACCATCTATATTTAGCGAATGACAACCAGATCAGAATAATTATATTTTAAAAAAAAAAGATTTTATCAATAGAAATTCAATTTAAATAGAAAAAAAATCTAATATTTAAAATGGATCCATAAAATTTAAAACAGCTGTTGCTCGAGAACTTTTGCGGAAAGGATAGCCATGAAGAACCAAAAAAAAAAAATATTGTGGAGTCACAACATATGGTTGGTGTATATTATTAACTAGATGGGTTACAAATCAATCTATTACGTTCTTTTGATGCTTTAATTTTGAGGAAAAAAAAGTGAAAATGATATTTCGATTTCGTCGTTTGATTTATAGATGAAATTCAATATTCAAAATAATAATTTAACCATAAAGTAAGTTCGTAATATTAGTTTGAAAATATTACTATATGTTGGATCTGAAATCTAAATAAAAATTTCATGATATGTATGTAGTTGTAGTTAATTATTGAAGTTGAAAGTCAAGCTTGAATAAATAGGATAATTGATGGGGATATGTAAAACATTTTGGAGCAAACAGCTAGCTAGTACCTGTATTATCGTCTCAAATCTTTATATTAATATTTAAATTATTGTCAATTCTTCTTCAGTTCTCAATTAATTAGTCTATTATTATTCTAATCATGGTCATTTTAAAAAAAAAATTTTAAGTTTTATTTCTCTGTTCTTTTTATATAATTCATAAAATTGAATTTTTTTTTCAATTTTACCCTCCCACTCATCAATTCAAAGTCATTAATGTTACATAGAATTCTATTACTAGATAAATCTTTAACTTTCTTAATTTTATTATTTACAACCAATCTAATTAAATGTTTATGGATCAAACAATTTTGAGAATAATTTAGTTTTAATAATTCATTTTTTTTCTAAATTTAAGACTAATTAATAATTTTTTAATTTTAATAAAATCACCTAAAATGACATTAAAATAGAATAAATAAAGTATTAAAAAATTAAAATTTACTACCTCTATTCAAACTAATTGTCTCTTTTTTAAATAAAAAATATTTCTAATTATTTATCACCTTTATATATCTAATGCAATATTAATTATTTCGTTCTTATTTTATCATTGTATTAACTTTATTTATATTAATTAATTTTGTAATATTCTATATCTTTTAATTCAGTTAGTTGCGTATTTAGCTCTTTTTTTTTATATAATTAAATATATTAAATAATTTCTTAATTCAAGTATAAAAAAAAAAGATAATTGGTATGAAATGGAAGAAGAAGAAGTATTTAAACGATTTATATTAATTAATGTTATATAGAATTCTATTACTAGGTAAATCTTTAACTTTCTTAATTTTATTATTTACAACCAATCTAATTAAACGTTTATGGATCAAACAATTTTGAGTCTTTCAAAATCAAGAATAATTTAGTTTTAATAATTCATTTTTTTCTAAATTTAAGACTAATTAATAACTTTTTAATTTTAATAAAATCACCTAAAATGACATTAAAATAGAATAAATAAAGTATTAAAAAATTAGAATTTACTACCTCTATTCAAACTAATTGTCTCTTTTTTAAATCAAAAATATTTCTAATTATTTATTACTTTTATATATTTAATGCAATATTAATTATTTCGTTCTTATTTTATCATTGTATTAACTTTATCTATATTAATTAATTTTGTAATATTTTATACCTTTTACTTCAGTTAGTCTATTAATTTGTATATTTAGCTTTTTTTTTCTCTATAATTAAATATATTAAATAATTTCTTAATTCAAGTATAAAAAAAAAAAAAAAAGGATAATTGGTATGAAATGGAAGAAGAAGTAGTATTTAAACGATTGAAAATGAAGGAAAGTTAGTGTCAAAGTAGGAATCACGGAGTTGACACGGAAGCCGACACCTTCCATCTCTCTGGACACCTGCCATGCCACCACCACCACCGGCCACCATTAATGAAACAGAAGCAATTCACACAAAATATAATTAACAATGTTATATATGGTCACCATCGCCATTATTAACTATATTGTATTGTTATATGCATACATCAATTCTAGCTAGTCTTACTATAAGAAATATTTTATACATTAGCTAATATAAGTTTCAAAGTTTATCGCTGATATTATTTTTTACTTTTTTTTTTTCAAATCGGATAGGTCTAATTAAGAAATTGAAGGATTATCCGCTAAGTTTTAAAAATATTTTATATTCAGAATTTAAGCTTGAATTTTCTAATTAAAGGAAAAGGGACATTTATTATCTCATCTAATTAATCACGACTTAAGGGTGATATTGTTTTATATTGATTGACTATATAAAATTAAATTAATTTTCGTAATAATATGTACAGTTTTTTTTTTTAAATTTTATGAAATAGGTCCAAAGTTTATATATATATTCTATTTGAAGATCAAGCGATACTATCCATGTTTTCTTACTTAAAAGGAAATTTTTCAAGCGAACTTTATTTAATTAGGAAGAAAACTTTGGTTATCAAAGTGTTGAAGAAAGGAATAATATTTATTTGTAACTTTTTTCCTCAAAGTAGACACCCAAAAATGCCACAGTATCTAATACCACAACCGTCAACCCACTTCATCTATGAGCCTTGGGGGCTGAACATGAAAGAAGAAGCAATTGTTATATGATGACCCCAATATATGTCAGATTGTGGATCAAGGTCCATCCCACGTATAAAAGGTAGTGATAATTTTATAAATAAATTAAATTTATACAGTTATCAATTATACGGTAACATTTTAAAAATATTCATTATCCATCAGTAAATAAAAATTTATTAGTTTATTAAAAAAAATTAATGAATTTATTAAAAATATTCATTAGTTTATTAAAAAATGTTCATTAGTTTATTGAGAATATTCATTACGAATAAATTAAAAATATTCATTATAAATGAATTAAAAGTTCATTAGTTTATTGAAAATGTTCATTACGTCTTTGAAAAATGTTTATTACGAATAAAATAAAGTTTCATTAGTTTATTGAAAAGATTCATCACCAATAAATTGAAAATATTCATTACAAATGAATTAAAGGTTCATTAATTTATTAAAAAAGATTAATTAGTTTATTAAAAAAAGTCCATTACGAATAAAGTAAATGTTCGTTAGTTCAGTAGTAAGGTTCATTATGAATAAACTGAAAAAATTCGTTACAAAATGAACTTAAAGTTCGTTATTGAAAAATTTTCATTAGTTTATTGAAAAAAATTTATTAGTTTATTAATAAAGGTTTATTTCTTATATTAATACAAGTTTGTTTTATTTCTCTATGTACTTAATTTAATGAATATTTTTTTATATTTGTATTTGTAGGTATGAATTCATTGAATTATCTTAAAAAAAAAACTCAAAATGTAACAAAAAATTGGGATAAAATGCGCCGGAAAAAAAACAAATTGAAACAAATAGCATCTGAAAAAGCAAAAAAATAAAAAATAATTGTTGATTGTGTTTTAAAATAAAATAAATATTTATCAATAAATTAATGAATCTTTTAATAATAAACTAATGAATTTATATATGTCTCGAGGATATAATTTGCGAAAGAAGAAGCCCATAACTTTTGTCACGGGGCCATCCGCTTATAAGCCCAGGACCAACCCCGGGGCCAGCCGATGTGGGATCCGTGACAGCTCCCACAGCCAATCCGTAACGCCCTCGTCACGGGTGGCCCACGCGACCATTACTCTCTCCGCATTGGGTGTGCAGCGTACACGTGTCCGGTGGGCCCAGGGAAGGCTCTGATACCACTTGTCACGGATCCATTACCCTCTCTCCCAAAAGCGCGCTTGCAGGGGTGTGCAGCGCACCCGCTTATAAGTCCAGGACCAATCCCGGGGCCAGCCGATGTGGGATCAGTGACACTTTGCTAGGAATGGTAGAAAATCGGTTAATTTATTCATCCAATCTATTTCGATTTTAACAGGTCGAATTTAAATTTTTGTACCAAAAAAAGAAGTTTCACGACAAATTCGAAATAATACTTACTATTAGGATAAGTTTAGGTCTTAATTTTTTTTTTTTCTTGGGATGAGATATAATGCACCCCTGTTATTAATAAATAATATGCAAAATTAATAAAGTTTTTTAAGTCCACATTTTCTTATTTTGTCTTCAACAATAAGTATACATTAAGTTGTTCCAAACTGTTGCACCCTTTCAAATGAAAAAGGTTTTGGCAAATCATAATTTATATTTAATTACATAATCTTAATTATATTTGAAATTAAGCAACATCATATGACCAAACTTCTACTTGTATACATATGATTTCTAATAAATACAAGCCTTAGTACATTCCTTGATACATACATGCAGAGTCAGAGTCGGAGTCAGAGCCATGGGTCATTCTTTGAAAATAATATACAATAGACTCCTATTATGGAATTGAAAGAATCAACCCCATTTCCTAGCATCTTATTTTCTGAAACTAATTTTAACTAATCTCAAATTAATTAATAATTTATGGGCATCTTAATTCCCCGGTTATTAATTCTGACTAGTGATCAATTCCACCAGCCCTCTGATATTTATAGATCCTCAAGATCCATCCATTTCTCACAAGCAGCAAACAAAGCAACAAGTGACTTTGTTTTCAAAGGAGAAAAAGAAAAAAAAAAGTAAACTGAGGAAATGGGGAAGAAAATAAATGTCAAAGCATCATCAAGAATTTGCAAGAATGGGAAACAGCAATTCAATAGTTCGGCAAAAGTTTTAAGACCCAAAGTCTACATTACAGATGCCTCAAACTTCAAGACACTCGTTCAAGAATTAACGGGCAATCACAGCACCACTACAACTTCATCTCATCAACCACAAATAATACTGGAACAACAAAAACAAAATGAAGAAGAAAGTAGCATGGAAATGTCGTTTGATTCCCTGAATTCTGGGATTCAAGTGGCTGTTAATGAAGAAATAAACGATGAGTGGTGGAATCAAATAAATGAAGCGGATGTTACAGCATTTGATTCATCCATGAATATGGAAGCAGTGGAGTCATGGCTTTTAGACATTGACACCTGTGATCGGTTTGATGATAGTCATGGTTTTCCACAGATTGAGCAAGAGCTTTCCTGTTATAATACGTGGCCTAATCTCAATCTGCCGCATCAGTCCTGGAGAGATCTCTTATAATAAAAATACACCCAAAAAAAACAGGAAGAAAATAAATCAAACTCCATTCTTTTTATTTATTTATTTTTTTGTTTCATGTTCATACATACAATACAAATTGTTCAAAACTCTGAAATTCGTGTTTCGATTTCGTATGTACAATGCAGATAAAGATTTTCCTAATTATTTGAAACAAAAATTTATGCCAAATTCAAATGGAGTAATCACAAAAAATAAATTGAACTTTTAATATTGTATCAAAATTATATTGTATTTTCTATTTTTTCATTTTAAATACCAAATCTTCAAAATTTTATCAATTTATAAATTGCAGTAAAATTCTGTTGACATGACATAAAATTTTGATGAGATTAAAAAAATTGTACTGACTATAAAGCTAAGTTACCTTACAAACTTTAAAAGCTATAGTTTTTATTTTTCTTAAAATTTTAAATTTTAAATTTTTTTGACGAAATTTTGCTTACATTAAAAGTTTTTCCTAAACATGACAATTTTATGTATTATTTTATAAATTTAAAAAGAGATTTTAGTTTTAAAATTTTTTTAAAAAATAAAAACGATAACGTTTTAAAGTTTTTAAAATAATTTAACTTTCAAGTCAGTACAATGATTTTAATTTGTTTGGAATTTTATATTATATTAGCAAAATTTTATCAGAATTTACAAATTGATATTATTTTAAAAATTTATATATTTAAATAAAAAAATAGAAAGTATAAATTAATTTTAATAGAATTTTAAAAATTCAATTTATTTTTGACAATTATGATTCAATATATTGATATATGTTTTTTTCAATGTCCCAAGCAATGTCGTCATTGACCAAACTTATATCTTACCTTTAACATATATATATATATATATATATATATATATATATATTGACAAGAACCTTTAATAATTAATTAAGTAGATTTTATATATCGGCTAGATGTCAGATTATTAGTTTAATTTATAATCAGTAAAGCTTTTTGATTTAGTAGAAAACAACAATCAATCCATGGAAAGAGATCAATTACAGTGCATTTTCTGGGATTCGAATTTTTAACTTAATTCAATTAATTTTATCCTATACGGTTTTATTACATTAATTTCAATTAGGATTTTAAAAACATTATATATATAATTTTTTTTTTTGGGGTAAAGATTATATATATAATTTAATAACATTATGATCGTATTCAACATAATTAATAAATTAATATATGCAATCAGCGTTAGGCACAATATATAAAGCTCTCTCTTGGGATGATCCTAAGGTCATAAAGGCAGGAAATTTCAGTGTCTGATAAAAAGTGTTAAGGCCTCATGCTTATGCCACTGATAAATCAACCTTCAAGAATCTTGTTCAACCGCTAACCGGGAATAATGATACTTCGCCATCGCCATCACCTCGTGTGACTGCAATATCTTGATTGTATTTTAAAAAAAAGGATCCCTAACTGGAACAAGATGACTCCGTGGCCCAATGGATAAGGCGCTGGTCTACGGAACCAGAGATTCTGGGTTCGATCCCCAGCGGAGTCGCCTATTTTCCACTATTTTTGTTTATTTTCCTTTCAAATTTTTCCCTTTAATCTGAATCAAGAGGCCAATTAGTGCACCAGAGCAGAGCTCATCGATGGAAAACCAATAATAATAAAAATAAAACTTGTGCTGACAAAATCTCATTGGAATTTTCTGCAGATAAAAGTGCTGCCTTAATTATTTCAGCTCATTTTACACGTTATATATGATTTTTTTTAAATTAAAAAATGATCTTATATTGTACAGTTGAAAATATTATTACATAAAGTTTCATGCAAAATAATTTAAAAATCAAGTGGTAAAGCGCAACCTTTTTACTGTTCTCTTCGCCATGCTTTGGCAGAAAGCGGAGCATGTGCTAAACTGCTAACCAAGTATATCTGTGTCGCTAGCCTCCCTTACATTGTGTTGCCCCATCTCTTACATTGTGTTGCCCCATCTCTGAACATATTGTTGACCATAATCATGTTTTACTAGGCACGCAGGTCACAGTATGTATATACATGAACAAATCCATTTACTTTTGTACACAAATAATAGAAAATCAATTTAGCCAAATTCAATATCAGGATCTAATACATATAATTTGGAGCATAAAACAAGTTTAATTGAAATAGATGACATAATAAATAATATGATTTTGTCGAATCTATCGTAGCATGAACGATCTGAATGAGTTTACACCAAGAATTTCTTGAGTTTCCTGACTTAAAATGATAAAATGATAAAATTTTATTTTTTTCCTTTATCTCTAGCTAACTTTATATAGAGGGCAAAAGTCAGTAACAAAAGAAACTTGACCCACATAATATGATAATCATGGACCGTCCATCACACTCATATTATTATCTGACTCACATTAATTATTCACACTAAATTAATTAATGAAGTCTTGCTTAAATAAAGAATTGATAAGATTTTTAAGGCCATTTATTTTGTAATATATCTTTATTTCTCAATTAATGAGCCTACATCCATAATTAGATATAAAATATATATAACATTCTTCCACTTTGGCTAATTAATTGAAAATCTATTACAAAATACTTCTCATTGCCGCTCGATTCGATAAAATCATTGGCAAAAAATCATAGCGGAAACCATATTATTCAAGAATGTAGCACATTCTATGGTCACATTTACCAATATCTCCATCAATTATGAGCACGGTGTGGTAATGTGGCAAATTAGTCAACACTCATTTTATGATTAAACTTTATATATTAATTTTTTTGTCAGTAGGCAATTTCTTATCTGAATGTAACATAGTTAAACATAAGAAATTATTTATGATTTCAAATGAAATCTGTATATGTCTTAAAAACTTTATATCTTATGATTTTTTATGTGTCTAAGATATACAATAAAAACTATAAACTTTAATGCCCCAAGCATTTGTTTAAGACGATACTAATTTATTAGATCTAATATACATCACATTATGTTTTCCAAATAAAATATAACCTTTAATATATTCCCAAGAAAATATAATATCAAATGTTTTTTAATGAAAATATACCATAAAATATTTTCCAACGAATTTATATATATATATATTGCATTGATGATTATTAATGTATAAAGTACATTATATCAATGTATAAAGTACAAACCAAAGTACATAAAGCAATAAGAAAGCTTCTCGCTAATCTAAGGTATCAAAAGTAGACTTTAGACCAATATTAATGACATGTCTCTGAAAAATATTGGATCGAATACCCTTGGTAAAAGAATCAGCTATCATATTATTTGTACCGATATGCTCTATTTCAACTTCACCATTCTTTACTAGCTCTTTTAATGTCAAATATTTGACTTCCATATGCTTAAACCCGATGATATTTTTGTTGTTCTTTGCAAACAATACAGCCAATAAATTATCACAATACAACTTTATGAGTCTGTCAATGGAATCAACAATTGACATTTCTGCAATGAGATTTTGTAGCTAAACAGCCTATATAGCTGCATCATAACATGCTACAAACTCAGTTTGCATCGTGGAAGACGAGATTAAGGACTGTTTAACACTTTTGCAAGATACAGTCCCACCAACTAACATAAAAATATAGCCTGACGTGAATTTTGTCATCAAAACAGCCAACAAAATCTGAGTCAGTATAACAAACTAACTCAATATTTTCAACCTTTTTGTATGTCAAGATGTAATCCTTGGTCTCTTTAAGGTATCTCAAAACTCTTTTAGCTTCAGTCTAATGGTCTATTCCAGGATTATATTGATATCTACCCAGAATACCAACTGCAAATGCAATGTCCAGTCTAATGCATACTTAAGCATACATCAAGCTTCCTACTGTATTAGCATATGACACTACTTTAATTGATTCTATCTAAACTTGATTGTTGGGAGACTGTGTTAGGCTCAACTTATCACTTTTAGCAATTGGCACATTCCAAGATTTACAATCTTGCATATTGAATTTTTTCAATATCCGCTCAATATATGCTTTCTAAGAGAGACCTAAAAGATTTTGAGATCTGTCCCTATGAATTTTAATTCCAAGGACAAGATATTTTTTCAAGATCTTTCATATCAAAATATTTAGACAGCAACTGTTTTATCTTATGCAGTGTTCCTAAATCATTACTTGCAAGCAGTATATCATCAACATATAGTATTAGAAAGATATATCTTCTCCTACTGATCTTGAGATATATGTATCTATCAACTTTACTCTCAACAAATCCTAAAGAGGTGATCATACCATCAAATTTCAGGTACCATTATCGTAAGGTTTGTTTTAGACTATAAATAGACTTTTTAAGTCTACACACAAGATAGTCCTCACCATCTTCCTGAAAACCTTCGGGTTGTTCCATATAAACCTCTTCATTCAGTTCTCCATTCAGGAATGCAGTTTTAATATCCATCTGATGTAGTTCCATATCAAAATGAGCTATTAGTGCCATGATTACTCTAAATGTATCCTTCGAGGATACATAAGAAAAAATTTTATTATAATCAATTCCTCCTCTCTGAGTAAATTCCTTAGCAACAAATTTGGATTTAAAACTCTCTATATTCCTTTTGGAGTCCTTCTTTATCTTATAGACCTATTTACAACTGATGGTCTATAACCATCAGATAATTCAACAAGCTCTCATACCCTATTACAATCCATATATTGCATTTCATCTCTAATTGCATCCCACCACATATCAAATTGGGAACTAGAAACAACTTTTTCAAAAAATGTAGGATCAGTAATATGACTAATGTCATAATTACTCTCACCTATGTAGATTACATAATAAGAAGAAATAGCAGATTTCCTTTCCCTAGTTGACCTCATAACAGGAACTAGTGCAACTGCATCTTGTGATGATGAAGCCTCATTTAACTGTATAGGCTCCTCCTGAATTGGATCGATCATAAGTGTAGGATCCAACATTGCAAGTTGCTTAGGTATAGAAATATGTATAACCTTTATTTGTTTTTCATGCCTTGTGATCTCAGAGTGATCACCCTTATCAACTATATAAAATTCTAAAAATTTAGCTGTTTGTGATTACACAATTATAGAACCATTTTCTCTACAATAGAATTTGTAGCCTTTAGAATGATCTGGATACTCTATAAAATAGTAATGAGTAGATCTATAATGCAATTTACCTTCAACAGGATTGTAAAGGCATATCTCTGAAGGACAACCCCAAATTCAAAAATAATTCAAGCTAGGTTTCCTTCTGGTCTACAATTCAAACATCGTTTTAGCCATAAACTTGCTAGGGACTCTATTGAGGATATATAATGCCATTCTAATAGCCTCACCCCAGAAAATGTTTGGAAGATTTGACCTTAACATCATGCTCTTTATCATTTCATTTAAGATGCGATTCCACCTTTCGGCCATACCATTCTGTTCAGGACTACCCGATATAGTAAACTGAGCTACTATTCCACAGTCCTCCAAGTATTTGGCAAAATGACCTCTTACCTGTCCTGCAATACTATATTTGCTATAATACTCACTACCTTGATTAGATGTAACAAACTTGATAAGTTTTTCCAGCTGTTTCTTAACTTCAGTCTTAAAAATCTTGAATTTATCTAGAAATTTAGACTTTTCGTTAATCAAGTATAGATATTCATATCGGAAAAAATCATCAATAAATGTTATAAAATACTTGTTATTGCATATTGTGGGTGAATAAGATCTGCATATATTTATATGGATAATCTCTAAGAGATCTAAACTCTGAATAGATCCCTTTTTCTTAATATTGGTCAGTTTGCGCCTACAATAGTCAACATATATTTCTAGGTTACTGAAGTCAAAGGTAAGCAAGATATTATCCTTAATTAGCCTTTCTACCCTTTTCCTATAAATGTGGCCAAGCCTTTTATGCCACAAGATGGAAGACTTATCCTTTATTAGGGCTTTTTTGGCAATATGTTCAATAATACAGGATGTGGAATAAATCTCATTTGAACTTAAACATACTTGATACAGACCATATGACAAAAAGCAACATCCAACCGCTTTTGAATCAAAAGTTATATCTACAACTACATCTTTAAATACAAAAACATAGTCTATTTTGTTTAATTCAGATACTAATATCAAGTTCCACCTAAATGACAGTATGTATAAAGTATTTTTCAAAAAGAGTTCAAAATCAGTGTCTAGATTCAAACAAACACTAGTAACAAAAAGAACGTCCAATGTGTCATTGTTGCTAACTATGAGCACTTACTCTTCTTTATTTGGTTTCTTCGCATTTATGAACCCCTGTAATGTGAATACAACATGCTTAGTCGCTCCATTATCAAGCCACCATGAACTGGATGTGACATTAACCAAATTAGATTTACAAACAAGACCAAAAGAGTTACCTACAAGTTCACGCTTTTCTAACCAAGCTTTGTATTTCAGACAATCCTGTTTTTTATGACCTTTCTTTTTACAAAAAAAATATTTACGTTCCCTTTTTTTAAAAGTTTTATCAACACCTATAGCACCAGATCGGGTAGACTATTTATCAAAACTAGGAGCATTAAGTTTAGCTTTCTTATCTTTTCTTTTACCTTTCCACTGAGGACCTGATACAAGAAGCACGGTACTAACCTGACCCGCCTTTAGCTTCTCTTCCTCAGTTATACATATGACAATAAAAGCATTAACTGTCCATGGATCCTCCCTTGAATTGTATGTAGTAATAAGAGTCCCAAACTTTAGTAGTAGAGTATTGAGAGCTTGATGCATAATACAAGCATCAGGAAGAATTATGCCAAGCTTCTGTAGCTTATTCTGTATGTGGATCATGACGAGAATATTTTCCCTGACACCTCCTACTTTGTTATACTTCATGGAGTATAGCTGCTTCGAAAAGGTACCAATCTCAGCATTGATGGATACCTGATAGCGCCGAAAAACTGCAGTAAAAAACTCTTTTGCTATATGAGTCTCTAGCAAACCGCTCAACATGTGCTCTTGAATTGACCTTTTTATGGTCAACTAACATATGCGGTTCATTTTATACCATATTTAAACCTCTTTATCAACCACTAAATTCTCAGCAGTTAGATCAACTTACTTAAGAGTTGTCATGATAATATCAATATATGCCAACTCCAAAGCTAATTCCATGTCTCACTTCCATGTTTTATAATTAGAGTCAGTTAGCATTTCAATAGTCATTATATTATTGGTAATTGAGAAGGTGACTGAAAAAAATCAACAATGTAATACTTTAGTATAATACAATAATAATACTCAAAGACATAGATAAATATTAATCCAAAAATTTCAGCGCATCATCATATAAATACCTTTGGGTAAAATATATAACATGTAATAGAAAATTCTAAATATAAGCACATATGGGAATTTACCAAATACTTACAAATTTACTATATTTGGGTGTATAAACCACTTATACCAGCTCATTCTCAATCATATGTCTTATATTTTTATCTCCAAATTTAATTTATAATGAATATCTTTGGGCTGAATAATTATAAATTAAATCTAAGACATCCCTAAAATATATAAGACCGAATATTTCTTAAAATTTCAGCTAAAATGCCGCTTTGGTGACAATATTTTAATTGATTTTAAAAGAAATTTTTATATCGGGATACATCTTATTTATTACCTTAAAAATAACATAATAACATAATTTTCATTTTTTATGAACGTGAGGCTAAGTGTCTTGAAACATTATATTCACAATAATTTAATCAATTACATTGTCAATTTTAATTGAGAAAAATTAATTTTGATATGTGACAATTTTATGTTTATGCATAAATTAAATATTATAAGATAAAAAAAATAACTTATCTCTTAAAATATCACAATTTTTCTCAAAATATGGCTTTTAAAAATTAATTTAGATTTTTTAAAATTAATTCAGATCAAAATTAGATGAAAAAAGGCTTTCAGGAGTGAAAAATAACCATATACGGACTTAATTGAAAATTTTAAAAACTTTATATGCAAAAATGGAAAGGACAGGAAAGTGGGCAGTTGCGTGAGCGTGTGGCACACGCACCTGATGTAGTAGGCACGTCTATACAAATGTGCCCATAAGCACCGCCAGACAGCTCCTCCTACTGCTGCAACGTGCACAGGCGCGTGCTCTAACGCGCCTGCCTCATTCTTCACCCCGATCAGTATCCTGCAATTTTTCTGTGAAAATTTTGCGAAATCTATCGCGAAATCTCATTTTCACTTCAAAAACTCAATTAAACTCAAAATTTTCTCCTTAACTCAATGAGAAAAATGTGAAAATAGCTCTAAAAATATGTAATTTGGTTCTGATACTATTTGATAGAAAATCAATTTAGTCAAATTCAATTCCAGGATCTAATACATATAATTTGAAGCACAAAACAAGTTTTATCGAGATAGAAGATGTAGTAAAGAATATGATTTCGTCGAATCCATCAAAGCAGGAACGATCTGAATGAGCTTGCACAAAAAATTTCTCTCGTTTCTTAACTCAGAATGATGAAATTCTAAAAACTTATTCTTTTCTTTTATCTCTATGTAACTTTATTTAGGGGATGTGAGTCAATAACGTGTAAAATTTAGCCCAAATAATATAGTAATAATGAATTGTCCATCATACCTATATTATTTTCTAACCCACATTAATTATCTATACTAAATTAATTAATAAAATTTTGTCTAAATAAAGAATTGATTAAATTCTTAAAACTTTTATTTTGTAATATATTCAATTAATGAGTCTACATCATAATTAGACACAGTAAATGCATTATTATGTTAGCAAAGGCCATCCTCAATTTGAATGACTAAAGTAAACATGTCTACTCCTTTTGGGTCGTGGGTGTCTTCCTTTCTTTCTGCCAAGCAAACACTTTCTTTCATTTCCAATGCATTCCATCAACCCATAATTGAAAACCCAAATGCAATTTATAAGTCTATTTAGTTTGTAGCTGTCGTATGAGAAGGAATTTGACTCCAAGCCCATTCTTCCTGTTCAAGAATTAAAGCTAGCAAGGGGCCCATACTATATATTTCTTGTCTGGTGGAATTCACATCTGGGATGAAGTCGGGTCAGTATCTTCCTGAGAGAAAAATTATTATTTATTTTATATATATTTGGTGAATGAAATTTGAAAATGAAGCCGAAATTTTAGAGATTAATTATATGTCTATAGAAAAAGGAAAAAAAAAATTAAAAGGATGATACCTGTAGCTCCAGCAAGTAACAAAGCTTTCCTACCAACAGCCTAGGCTGGCAAGGTCGGCCAGGCCTTAGCCAATTAATATTTTTCAAAAATTCATACCCTAAATTCCTTCTTTTTTAAGCATCTTACTCGTTATATTTTAAAATCCAAATAATCTCACATTTGGAAAGTGAATGAAAAATATTCGGATAAAATAGTCATTAGTAAGAATATGCTATTTATATTTTTTTTTTCTTTTTTCAGGGGATGAGAAATATAAGAAATTAATATAAAAATCAAATAATAATTATCTGGTAACCACTAGAAATACTTAATTTAGCTAAAGAATTATACTTGCGGCTGAGATAATTAAAACTCTTTAAATAATTATAATCCCTTAAACCCCGCCTAAATATAGGCATTATTGTACTAGGATTAATTAGCTAAGGTTTATCAGATGAGAATCATTCTAATCCCTTATTTATTGAGGTCTTTCATATCTCTAAAGTAATTAAAATATCAAGATTAAAATTAAACCAAGTTATATATATATGAATAAAGATAAAGTTTTTTTTTAAAAAAAAAAGGCTAAATATAAAAAAAATCCTGAAAGGCTATACATGCCTGTCTGTCTGTATCTCTTTTATTATGAGTTGTCCTCTAGGTTTTCCAATCATTTTATTTCTGTAGTTTCCTTTGTGTAGAAATCGCACGGAGGGAGGAGATGCCATCCGCCACCCATCTCCTCCTCCTCTTTCAATTCTCTTCTTCCTTTTCCGGTAAGAATTTTTCTCCTAATTGATCATCTTTAATTCTATATGTTATTTTCATGTCATTGTTCATGTTTTTTTTTTATGATGTGATCATATTAAATTTGAATATTTGATTATATATAACTATGAAAATTGGATTTGTGTTTGTTTGTGAAACGTCGTCGGTTTTATATTCCACAGTCTTGGACGAAAAAGTTTTTTATTATTCTCTTTCAATTCATTTTGTTTCTGGGTTGGAAGCTTAATTATCAAGAGAAAATTCAACCCAGACTTTGAACAGCTGCGGGTTCTAGCTAGTGTGATAATTAATCAAACAGGTTTTCCATTCCTTAAGCTACCCGGTGGTTAAGGATTATATTTTACGTACATATGATACGATTACCAAACAAAACTCACTGAAATTAATATTATTATTCTTCATTATTGTTCAAATAATCTATAATTAGCATTCTGATTAATATTGTCATCATGTTTCTTTCCGATCTGAATTAGACTATAGTAATTTAATTAAACGAAAATGATAATCTGCACGAATATTTGTGTCTGTCTATGTGAAACCCATCAGCCCACACCAATTGGTGATACAAATTTCTGTGAAATTTCTTAATTAAATGGTCTATTCAATTGGGTTTCTTTTGTTATGATAGTTTATTAGCTTAAAGTTGATATTAATGAAAAACAAATCACTATTTTTATGTTGGGCAGTGTTTCTAGATTAGGCTTTCATCAGCTTTCGCAATCCCAAATATATTTTTCTGTGCTGTCGAATATTTATGCACCCAATGTTGTTCTCATTTTGGTTTTTGGTGGGATTTCAGTTTCGCAAGGATAAAACTTTATGTAATATTGTTAGGGTGGTTATAGCTAAAAATCCTAATTATTAACACATACCCATATATGTATATTATCCATATTTTTTATTTATATACATGATGAGGATGAGGGATTATCTTTTGGCCCAAATATTAGCACATGTGACAAATTGTTAGTCCACATTTAAGTAAATTTTCATGCGTTGTTACAAGTAATTTGATTCTGTAATTTTCATCATTAACTGATTTTATCTCAATGAATTTGGTTGGTAACATGAATATCTCTATTGTAATTGTGTGGTGAAATTTTGATTTTAATTTTTTTTTTATAGGTAGGTTAATAATGGGGCAAGATCTTGAGAATCTTGAATCCACATATGGAACCAAAATCTTGATGTCATAGCGATTAGCTGTCTCTGCCACACCATCTTAATTTTCCCTCTCTTCAAAAATTTCTCGATAATATATACCCTATCAGCCTCTCTTCTGTAATCTGTGGTAATTGACCAGAACACAAAAACATCTCTCTCATCTCTTTTTGTCTCTTTCTCATTTTGCCTTTTGAAATGCAAACCCAAAAGCCAAAAACATCATCAAACAGCGTTGAACAATGTATTGGCAACAGCCTAAACCTTGATTATCTTGAAGAGGAAAACGATCAAAAGGCTGCTTATAGGGAAAGATTTATGGGTTCTTCTTCTACTCTGATTGGGGATTACATTGGGATTGAAAGCTGCCTCGATCTTAAAGAGAGTGATGATATTTTTGCTTCGCCATCGCTGTCATCATCAAAGCGATTAGAAGATGTGAGTGAGAGTAGTTTAAGCCAACGACGGCGTAGAGAGAGAGATGAAAAGTGGGGGAAGATGAAGAAGGAGTTTCCACCACCAATACCATTGTTGGCAAGAACGGGGAACTTGCTTTCTCATATGCCTTGGGTTTTGAAGAGATACTACACTGATGATGGAAGATTGATTCTTAGAGAAGAAAGGGTTAAGCATCATGAGTATTTTAAGGCTCAAAGATGCAATGGCCGTCTCATTTTGCAGCTTGTTCCTTTGGATGATGAAGTTTATCCTCCTTGTTTGCATAACCAGGAGGATGTGATAGAGGAAGAAGAGACTGTTGATTGCTCTTCTTCTTCTTCTTCTGAAGAAGAGTGTAATGTTAATGATAATTGTAATAATGAGAATACAGAGAATGAGGGTGTATATCAGGAAGATCAAAGGAACAGTTTAATTGGTGGAAATGTGAGTGCTTTCAAGTGCTTCAACTACAACACAATGAGACAATTAGGTTCCGCTTGCATATTTGATCAGTTGCCAGTACCAGCTTTGAGACCTGTTCATAGTTAATTAGAGAATGAAATTGGAGTTTTTGTTTTCTATATAAGAATTAAGAAGGGAAAAAAATGGGATTGAAGAAGAGTTTTGTTTGGGAACTGGGAAAATTGAGATATTGAGATTGATGAGGAATTCAGGAATACTAAGTTGGATTAATTAACCATGTTTGATTGAGATATTTTGGAGAAGATTTGAGAGAGATTAGGTTGGCATATATAGTGGGATAGGATTTGATTTTATCCTTATTTTTTTATGTGTTTTGTTGACATCAGTGAATTGGAGTTTGATTTTTGTTTTTCACTATTAATTAATTTTATCATTTTATGCTCTTTCTTGTTCTTGTACGGTAGAAGTACTGATACTCTTCTGTAAATAATAATTGTTGGATACCATCTGCATTTGGGATATATAATGAAACAATTATTATTATTATTATTATTTTATCAAAAATATCTTAAGAGCAGTGGCAGAACCAAACCTTTAAATTAGGAGATAAAAATTTAGAAATTTATGTAAAAAGGGCAAAGAGTTTTAAAATTTAAGTCTATAGTGTGAAAATAAATTTTTAATATCTTTTATAGATGAACAAATTTTAAATAATAATATAAATTTACACATACATTTTATAAAACATTGATTAAGTGAAAGGGTAAAATTTGAATTTTAGTTGTTTAGAAGTTTTTTTTTTATAAAAAAAAAAGAAGAATAAGTTTTAAATTTTTAATTAATTGGACCATAAGTGATTTCCATTCTTATTTTTTTTATAAGAATTTTTTTGTTGTTTTTGGTTGGTAGTATTTTCAATAATCGATCGAGACTAATTATGTGATATTAATCTTATAACTAAATCAAATTATGCAAAATCAATGCAATTGATTTGCAATTCATGATGCAGTTATGCGTCGGACTATGGCATTGTTTTGGTCTTCCTATTTTTCTCCATGATACGCAAAGAGATATTTGAATTAGAATTTAAAATCACTTATTTAAGGAAAAAAAATGAAAATTCAAAACTCTGAAATTATAACGTGAACTAGTAATTGAAATATTAGCATATTCAAATCCCCAATCTCTATGGTCATTGAACTATCAATTTATTGGCTTATACAAAATGGAACAACAAATTCGTCATTCTGATTCATATAAACATGAAATTATCAAAATGAATTCAGATTAAACAGAAATTTTACTATAGCTTAAAGGTGGAACACGAATAAAGTTTATCTGTTTGTTTTTCTTTGTTTTGGAAGAATTTCGAGGTCAATTAAGCTTACAAGAAAAAGAGGAAAAAAAACAGTGCCAGGGGAGGAATTGATTGATTGATAGAAGCAGAGGCAACTGGCAATGGCAGCATGCACATCAATCAAGCACGGAAACCGAATTTGGATTTAGGGGTTGGGATAATTAATATTTGAATGAATGAATAGGTGATAGTAGTAATCAATGATGATAAAATAAACCTCAGCAGTTAGACAGAAGATTGATATGATTGGGTGGTATAAAATCTGAGAGTGGGAGAGTATGTAGTAGTAGTAGTAGAGCTACGACCCAATATCTCCTGCAAGCGGTGTCAGATCTCATTATTGGGCTGCACATTTCCACAAATATTCTCGATCGTACAACTCATACACACACAGCAATTCACCTGCCAGTTCTTGCAGCTGTTTTCGCCCATGAAGTGTCAGGGAATTACCAATTTTTCTCAGTGGTCCATCCCATGCATATATATGCCATATCCTCCTTTTTTTTTTTCTTTTTCAATTACTACGTCTTTCATTTTCTCTCTTTGTTTCTTCTTGCAGATCTTTAATTAATTCAAATCTTTTTTTTTTTGGTGATGAATTAATTCAAATCTTTAGTATCCTTTTTTCTTGAGTTTGTTTATTTCCTTTGACAGTCAAATCTTCTTACATAATATCAATTTTTATAATCAAAACAGTTAAGAAATAGTATATTTGAACTAAGAAGCCTAAGGTGAGATACAAGGTTTTAAATAATAGTATTGTGTAGCATATTGATATCGGAATCGATGTAATAGTATCGATCTGAATTGAATTATATCGGATTGTATTGTTTATTGGTACTATAAATTTTAAAAAATAAGTGGCAAAATAATCTAAATCAACAAGAAATAGAAAAAAAGTAAATATACTATACTTAAATAAATATTATTTTTACTTTAAAAATATAAATTACATAATAATCTTCTAATATAAGCATAATAAATACTATTAAGCAAACAATTTCATTATAAAATAACATTTTGCTTTTTCATAAGTAAATAAATATTTTATTGAATATGTAGAGAAAAATCACATTTTTCAAAAAGAGAAAGACGATGAAAAAATTCCTCCATAAAGCTAAACAATGTAAAACAAAATTAATTATTAAAAAATTAGAATGTCCAAATGAAAATTTTTTTAATTATTAAAAAAATTAATCAAAATTAATAATTTTACATTTATATTTAAATTAATAATAATTTAATTTGAAATAGTCAAAATCAACGTATTAAGCTTACAAATTAAGGGATATGTGAGTATATATATTACAAATATAGAAATAATTACATGTGTTATAAATATGTTATAACTAACATAAGTTCCCTCTAAAATTTAAGAAAAGGGAAGTTTCATAATTTAAATTATTAATAATTAAAAAATATAATTTTTGAGTATTATATTGTTATTTTCAATTAGTAGAGGTGTATTGAATTTATATTGTATCAGAATTTTAAAAAATTGTTGTGATAAATAACATATTGAAAGATATATAAAACTCTAACATAAGATGATGAGAATCTCATCTCTATTAATTAGAGATATTAAGTTTGAACTTTGAATATTTATCACCTCTAAAACTTGAAAGCGTGCGCTTTACTTCCTGAATAAACCTACTCGATCTAAATTCAAACTAATATAAATGGCTAAAAGTAAAAAAATATATATATTTATAATTTTGTAGTATATTAATGAATTTAATCGAAAAACCTTCGCTATAAATTTTACTTTTTATTACTTTTTGAATTATAAATATATATTGAAGTGTCTAGTTTTTCAGCAACAGATAAAAAAAAAAAAGTATGTCAAATTTAAGAATATGTTTCAATAATTTTTGTATTTACTTATAAATATATATATAAATTAAAATTGATATATATTTTTTCAAAGTTTTTTAATAGCTTTCAGTTTATTTCGGTTGATTTTCGAATTGATGATTACTCGATTTGAAAATCTATAAATTATTTGAACTTTTTTGACTGAGATTAATTTTTCGAATAAATTTAAATTTGATGAAACTCCTTTCGGTATATATTTCAATTGTAAACAGTAAAAATAAGAAAAAAAAATCGTGTGATATTTTAAAACGATTATTGAAATTAAGGGGCAAGTTTTGGAGAGATGCATATATATATATATATATATATATATATATATATGTATATATATATATATGTATGTATGAGAAGAATTTTTTTGGTACATTGAGAAGAACGTCTTTTTATAACAACCAAAACTTTTGAACACGGGTGATTAGCCACCCACGTGGGCATTTAACATGTTTCCCACGTGGATTTATACACTTTTAGGTGGGCCCGTAGTCCCACGAGAAAACTTAATTGATGCACCATCCTGATATGATCCAACGGTTGATAATCAATGTTAGAGTTTATTGTGACACTCATATTGGCGTTTTACTTGCATTTTCTTGCGAACCCATAAACAATGTATATGTTACATTTAGTTGTATACATTTATATTAACTTTTTAATATAGTATTCATAATTAGCTTGATTGATTTAAGGCCTGTTAGCCTAAAACTATCTCAAAAATATTTAAAATAATTGTATATCCAAAATTAGAACAGAAGAATAAGATTAAGCCGAAAGAATATCGTACCAATTCATTCGTATCATTTTAGATTATTTATTACTATTATTAGAAGATAAAAATATGATATCATAAAATTAAAATTTTATAATTCACATTCTCAATTTAATTTGTACATTTTAAGAAATAACATTTGAATGTCAAATACATATAGGAGACAAAAAAAAAAATGCGATAACACATTAGTTAATTACATCACTGTGTATTAAAGTTGTAGCATAATATATGTACGTCTCTTGCAACACAATATATATATATATATGGCATCAAACAAGAATGCCAGAAAATGCCCAAACCAAGAACAAAACTTGTTTAGGTTAATTATTAATCACGATTCAGTATGCAAATTAAAAAAACATATCATGAAATTAGGGCAGTGATGTGTTGAGGACATGCAAATAGGTCCAACGGGTTCATGTTTTGGTGTTGAATTATGGGTACTCATTCTAACAACTGGATGTCACATTGGTTCCATATAAACCAAACTTTCCCCTTGTAGAGAATAAGCCGTTTCACTTCATTTGATTTTGTCTTTTTATAATTACGTATCCTTCAAAGCTACAATCCTGACAAAATTAATCTCCCACTGCACTTGTATATAACCCAAATTTTTTTTCTTTTTATTTTATTTTTTTGCTAGCTGTATATATGTTCATTTGAGATAATATTAAAGAAAGAGGAGGCTTTGCTTGTATGAGTTGAGAGAATTTAGTTTCTTCTTCTTTCTCTAGTCTCCATAACATATATGTTCTTTCTTTTCCCTTAAAGAGGAAATTAACTTCATTTGGCAGCTTAGCCAAGATCTAGAGGAGAGATTAATTGGAAATGATCATATATATTAATCAATGCTTGTCACTAGGGTGAGTCATATTGCTCCTTCTTCTCTCTCCTTTACATTTTTTTTTTTTTGCATAGTTATTTTAATTCATTTTACATGTGCCTAATCAAACTTTAAAGAGTACTCTTTAGTTGATCTTTTGACTTTTATAAATGTAAAGAAATTTTAATTTTCATATATATATATATATATATATATGTAGATTCATGAAGTTGCTACACTATATGATACTGATCACGGTCATTAATTAATTAAATTAAGATCTCTAATTTTACAGACAGGCTGTGTTGCTCTACTTGGTTTGTCAAGTCACACACAGATGTGCCCCTTTAATTTGTGGCAAGCTATGATGTTTAATTATACATATGTGAATAAAGATATATAGAGTTATTTTAATCCAATTAAGCATACAAATAATTAATCTCTGATGAACAAAATCTCCATATTGCCTGCTTCATCTCAAACCTCCAGGTCCATATATTTACATTAATTACCTTTCCTATTTTTTTAAATTTCTTTTTATTTTTTCTATAAAACAATGGTCTTCATCAATTTATATGTGTTATAAGAAGAAATTCTTAGATAAATTGAGTATATTAGACTAAGCCAATTACATTATAATATATATTTAATTATTTTATTTATATCTTAATATTAACCAATAAAAATAAAACAATTAAATATATATAATTATATAATTATATTGATATACGAATAAAATAATAGATTCGGTGTACGTAAGAATTTCTAGTGTTGCAAGATTTAGAATTTCTGTTTTCGAAAATTTTAAAGGTGTTTTTTTAGTCAGGTGAATCTTCATTATAGCTCAATTATTTGCTGAATACAGCTGTTGTTGCCAGAGATTCTGTATTTAATCTGTGGCTACTGGCCAAATATTACCTCATATATCTGTAAAGCCAGAAGTTCTTTTTTTTTTTTTTTTTGCATTTTCTTTTTATTTGGAGTACTATTTTACGGTAATAAATATATTTTCAAACTTTGCCATTATAAAATGGGTTGATTTAAATCAGATCAGCAAGTGGACCGAAAATACGTGTTGAAGTTGCATCTAAGACACCTTGTATAACAATATACGTGTGCCCACAATCATATTGCAGCTTTCTTCCTTATTTTCCATTTTTCTCAACAGAACAAATTGAACTCAAGATCATAAAAAAATAAAAAAAAAATTTAAATTTTATACATTTGTTTAACTAATATTTCTTGAGAGTGTCAATAATATTTTTCTTGTCTCTTGTCTTGCAGGTCCTCAACTTTTATCAGCTTTTGCTGCAAATTAATATTGTCTACTAATTAAGTGTGTGACTGTAAAATATTGAATCAGATCAAAATTAATAATCTGTGCATATAAAACCAGATGGAATTTTTAAAGGAGAAGAAATTGTTTTGTAGGGCTAAGTCCATTGTTTCATCTCTTTATGGAATCATATTGTGGTCGACAACAACAAGTACGTCGTCGTATTACATGCAAATCACAAAACACTATTGGCCATTATCTCCTGGTCTGAAAACCCTAATTTACTTACAAGAAGATCAATCATTAACTCATCGTCATCTTCCCTTCATCATCCATTCTTACATGATATCATCCTCATCTAAATCTTTGCCGCCATCAAGATCTCAATCGCCGTCGAGTAATACTTGTTCATCGATGGATTCCTCATCTTTCTCTTCCATGTTGGATGATCTAATAGGGACAGACAGTGGTGTATGTTTGGGCTCTAATGAGGAAGAAATAGCTTCAAGAATGAGAGACTTGAAGCCTGATTGTGATCGTAGTCTTTGCAAGCGAGATCAAGATCAGTGTGAGATTAGGAAGAAATTATATCCGCCAACAATTCCTTTACTAGCAAGAACGGGTAACTTGCCTGGACATATGCCTTGGATTTTAACTAGACAGTATTCTGATGGAAGATTAATCCTTAGAGAAGAAAGATTGAAGCACCATGAATACTTCGAAGCTCGCAGAGAAAATGGTCGTCTCATCTTGAATCTTGTAGCCTTGGATCATACAGTTCCTGCTCTTGATCATCAAGAAGAAGAAGAAGAAGATGAAGAAGAAGATCTTGAGCTCATCCAAGAAGAAGAACGAGAAAACACGGAGCAAGAAGAAGATGGGGATGATGAATTTGAGGATATGAAAGAAAAATCAATGGCGGCATCATGGGCATCTTCAGTGCCGAAATCATGTTGGCAGTGTGAAATGGAAAGGGCTGGAGATCTACCAAAGTGTTTCACATATGCAGGTAGGATGATGATGTGGGAATCTTATGTTTCTTGCACATAGAAATGGTGAAGGTTACTTGGATCAAAGAGCTTCCACTGCTGCTTTGCCCTTCGCTGTTCGTCCAATGACCACTCTCGTCTACCCAAATATAGTTTTTAAATGTTAAGCTAGCTGTTGTAATATTTTCATGTAGAAGAATAATTTATAGCAGAGCAGGTGTTTTTTTTTTTTTTTTTTTTTTCAATAAAGAAGTTTCATGCTATGGTGTGGTGTGGGCATAACGATTTTGATGCAAATTGTTTAGGCAAAATACATATATATAAGATTTATTTTTAGTATTTTGCCCCTTAGTCCAAATTATTTGTTATATTCCAATTATTTCCCTAAAAATTTAAAATTTCATCTTAATATGTTTCTTACCATATTATGCAATAACATTGATAATTTTTTTAATCATTATTCAGTAATGCAATATATTATATTTTTAAAATATTATGCAACAAAGTTAACTTAGAAGGATTGGTAAAAATGAAAATGTTTAATTACGATTTTCAAAGATATCCAAAAAAAATATTATATTATTTTGTCGTATTATATCAAATATATCTATCTGCCGTATAACATTATACGTGGGATCGTTTTTGGATGTCTTCGGGGCCCAGTAATCTGTTAGTGGGCCGAACAAAACGGAATGACAAGCCTTCCATCACCATTCAAATTCAATGGGAAGAACTGATCTACGTCTCTCCGCGAGTCTCGCAAGGGATGGGACCCATATATCAAGCGTTCCACCATCACCGAACTTCTACAATTTGAATTCCACGTGTCATCTGAGCCACTTTTCCAACATTATAATATTCAAAGGCCGTCTCAAGACTTGTAAACGCAACATATGCGCCGTGCGGGTGACGCGTCAACATCTTTTTCTTTTTTCTTTTTTCTATTTTTTGTTGTTAAGTGTGAAGCTTGGAAAATAAACTCAATAATCAGCACAAACTACAAAGCATGAAAAATGCTGGCAATGCCATCTGTTTGTTTTGTAGCTTTCTAATCCTTAAAAAGGAAAAGAAAAATAATTAGAGGAGAGGAAATTTTGTACCTTTGCAGAGGTCACAGAGATGCTCTAGTTTATCTTGTTCTTTGCTCGATGCTTTCCTAGCCAGGTGCAATTATCCTCAACTTCATCTTCTTTCTTTCTTTTCAGAGATCCGTGTTATTCTCGGCTCAATATAAAAGCCCCAATTTTTGCTTTTTGGTTCTGCTAAGTCTTTACTTGATTCCTGTTTAATCTTGGAGGGTTAAATTGTAGGGTTTTTGTTGCCTAGGACTGCTCGTTTTGATTCTTTGTTGATCTGATGATGGATTTCCTTTTTTTTTTTTCCTTTTTGTGATGCAACATGAAATTTGTGAATGCTTGCTGTTTGATTCCTTTGAGTAAAATGAAAGAAATCGGCGGTCAATTTTCTCAGTTATAGAGGATAGGGGACTTCTGTATTGGAATATAATTAATCTTACGCCGCTAGTAGGTAGGAAATTGTTCCAGTTCCTGTTTTTCTTTAATATTTTCAATTTTTTAATCAAATGAATTTTTTTAGTTAATGTATATCACCTTTGAGATTAAACATAGAAATGTTCTGAAATCTGAATGCGTACATGAATTGGTAGGATATTTTAGGGAGGTGAAATACTGGGTAGGGATGAGATTGATAAAAAATAATATGTCCTCCCCTCCGCCTGATGATCTGCTCCAATTGATTTCTTTTTAAATTTTTTGGTGCAATAGCTTAATTTGGGAGTACTTGATTCCTTAATAGATGTGCATGTCTTTGCTTCTTGCTTATTTTCTGGTCTTAGTTGTCTCAGTCTATCTACATTTTTCTTTGATGTACTGAGATTGCTGCCATTTTTCTTTTTCTGGTTTTTTTCAGCTTTCTCCCGGTTAATAATTTGGAATTGCTCGCCAGGAAATTTATCTTCAATGGGAGCTATTTTGAGTTCGGCTGGTACCAAGTATAAGAAAGACCAGTCTAATGAGGTCTTATGCAGTAATGCCAGCTGCAAGAGGCAAAAGACATCCTTTTGCTCTTATAATGAAAGTCCAAGATTGATTCCAAGTCTTCCTGATGAGTTGTCAATCCAGATTCTTGCTAGAATACCCAGAGTTTACTACTTTAACCTCAGATTGGTGTCACGGAAGTGGAAGCAAACAATTATGAGCCATGAGCTATTCAAAATGAGAAAAGAACTTGGATTGACTGAGGAATGGCTCTATGTGTTGACTAAAGCTGCAGAGGAATTTTCATGGCATGCTTTGGATCCTGTGTCAAGAAAATGGCAGAGATTGCCTCCAATGCCTAATTTAAATGCAGAAGAATCAAAGATCGCTTCTTCTGGGTTTTGGTTGTGGAACATGGTGGGACCACGCTTAAAAATTACTGAAATTATAAGGGGTTGGTTTGGGCAAAAGCAACCATTTGAGCAAATGCCATTTTGTGGTTGTGCCATCGGTGTTGTTGATGGATGTCTCTATGTGCTTGGTGGATTTTTTAGAACTTCGACCATGAATTGTGTCTGGCGCTATGACCCTATCCTAAATAGATGGAATGAGATTACTCCTATGTCTACAGAAAGGGCTTATTGCAAGACAAGCATTTTGAACAATAAACTGTATGTAGTTGGAGGGGTTAGTCAGTTCCGAGGGGGACTGTTACCTCTTCAGTCTGCTGAAGTTTATGATCCTTGCACAAGTACATGGTCTGAAGTTCCAAGTATGCCATTCTCAAAATCTCAACAGCTCCCCAGTGCATTTTGGTCAGACATGCTGAAGCCAATAGCGACCGGGATGACTTCATATATGGGAAGATTATATGTTCCTCAAAGTTTGTATTCATGGCCCTTCTTTGTTGATGCTGGGGGAGAAACTTATGATCCTGAAACCAATACATGGGCTGAGATGCCAACTGGCATGGGAGAAGGTTGGCCAGCACGGCAGGCAGGCACGAAGTTGAGTGTTGTGGTAGATGGTGAATTATATTCATTTGATCCATCTAGTTCTCGAGACACTGGTAATATTAAAGTGTATGATCAGAGAGAAGATGCTTGGAAGGTTGTTATAAGAAAAGTTCCAGTTAATGATTCTGGAGATTCAGAATCTCCGACCCTGCTTGCTGGTTTTCATGGAAAGATACATGTCATTACAAACGATGGCAATCATAGAGTTGTGGTTTTGCAAGCTGGTGTGCGTAGTAACTTGGGCTCTTCACCATGGAGCTCAACTTCTTATTTTTTAGGCTCCTCGCGTGAACCCTCTGCCTCGCTGGCTGAATCTGAAACAGTTATCTGGAAGGTAGTTGCCCGTAGAGATATTGCACACGGTGAACTAGTCAGTTGCCAAGTTCTTGATATATAGCAGCATATTGATGGGTGTGATTTCCTTTAATGTAAGGTATTTACTATTTATGATTTAGAGTCTATAAAAGTGACTATATTTGGAAAGACTCACTATATGTTCAGACAATCTCTTGAGGCAACTACTCAGACTTCTCATATTAAAGGTAAAAGATCAAGAATTTCAGCAGCAAGTTTGTCAGTCATTCTTCATACCTCACATGGCCTTCTTAGCCGCATCTGATAGAATTTCTCACTGAGGATAACGCATACTGCTGATTTTCAGATCTGGTCTGTTGGAATTTTGTGCAATTTGAAGATGAACATAGCAGGCATTATATTATCCTCATTAGGAAGTAGTAATATGTTGTTTTTGTAAATTAGAATTTTGTCATATCAATCATGTAGATCAATTACGACAGTATTTATCAGATTCAAAAAATAAAAAACGAATGAAGGCAATAGTATCTATCAGATTCAAAATCTTATATCTTCTACATGCTTGGTTGACAAAGGGAGAATCATCTCTCTCCGGCTCTGTTATTTCTATAGCTTTTGCATTGCTGCACCTTTTCGAGTATGCATCTTTTGTACATTTCCTTATAGCTAGGTAAAAACAAGGCTTTAATTAATTGTTGTTTATTTGGATTGTAAAGGAGCATTCATTTTTCAATTATTGTAAAATTCTCATATCACCTATTGAATGGCCATTAGTAGTCTGTTGATAGTATCTATAGCCTTTGGCTCAACGATGCTATTGTTGTCCAAATATTTCCAAACATTACACAGATTCAGCAACTTTGCATTACATTCTTGTCAGAAAATATTACAACATTTGCGTCCTGCTTCTTTTGAAAATTCTATGCATAGTCTATAAATGAATGTCTATTAGCGAACAGATCTGGACAGTGAGCCTGTATGAAAATGGAAACTTCTCTATGTTGAAGGTGAAGAACGAGACATAAATTATGGATTTTTTTTTTTTCAATTCATTGACTTAAGGTTCAACAATTGTGGGGAGCAAAGTATCAGGTAACAGAGCATTTTAATTTTGTTGTAATATTATTAGCAGCTCTGATTGTTATTACCGAGTTTGCATTGCAGGGTTAGTTTTTCTTTATCCAGAATCATCTATTATATGTCTCATCAATCATTATACATAATTTTCTTAAAGATCTGAAAATATGAGAAATTTTTAGGTAGACTGTGTCTACCATATCATCTATAGACTAAGTCAATCACTTATTGACATGTATTTAATTGTTTTATTCTTATTGGTTGAAGTAAATGCAATATATATATATGTCATTTAATAATTGGATTAGTTTATGGATGATATAGTAGACAGAGTCTAACTAAAAATTTTTCCTGAAAACATTTGTTTCTCTGTTGTTGGTGAACTTGGGAAAGATTTGTGGCGTTCTGACATCTTGAAAAGGTAAAGCATGAAAAAGAATCCATTTTAGCTGCTCCCCGGGTACTTGCCACTTCCTAGATTATTTGCAATCGTTATATGAAATGAAAAATATCTTGGTCAGTTCATCTTACTTAGCTGTGCTCTTTAAACATTATCACCGTATAATTATTCTGATTCTCTTCATGACAATAAGCTTGCCTTTTCCTTAATGGTGGGCTCAGCAATAGGGATAGGCATAGTAAGTCAATGAGGCATTTGTGCAATTTTAATGGTCTGTAATGTGCTCATTTTCAATTCAGATTCCTCCATTTAAAAGGAGAAGATATGGAGTATTGCTGATAAAATGAAAGCAGGATGGTTGTTACAATGGAGTATCATGAAGTTGACTTTTAGGCAGAACATGATCATGGAAGGACATGGAGATATTTTCCTATAAACCTGAAGCAAACAGAAACAGAAGATGTGGAATGAAAAATGAAAATACAATTTGTGGCTTAGTTGGCAACGCAAGCTGAATTTGTTGGTAATAGCTCTTGAATTCGAATTTCATTAAACACATTTTTGGAAAGAGGTGAAGAGTATTAACTGTAACTAAATTCTGAATAGAATTAGTTTCAGACAATAAAACAAATGAGGATATCTATAGTGTAGACATAATAGATTCATGAAACTTGCTTTAAATTGGTAATTGTTGTCATGTGCGCATGGAGATATATAATAGTGTTTTGCTTTACTAGATTCTTAAGATGATCTTGAAAATTTCTTGTCCATTTCATTGAAATGAAGAGACAAGAAAATGGTGGGGTAATGGTAATGTGGAGGCCATAGTGGGGGAATTGATGTTGAAAACTGGAAGCAGCCATTTTGGATTCTGAGCTTGTAACTAATGGAGCTTTTTCAACAATTATTGGAAATGAATCTTGAGCAGCTTCCATAAAAAAATACATTGATTGCTTTGCTTGGAGATAAGGATCTGACAGCTCACTTCTTCTATTAGCGACTTCTGTTTCCCAATTTCAGTCAGGTAATCAATCAACAAAGTTCTGATGCCTGCTTTGTTATTAAGATTGGTTGAATACTGAAGAAGCTTCAAACCTTGTTACTAATGTTTTTGCATTCATTTATGAAATGAGTTAATAATAATCGTATTTATACGATATAAATATAAAATCAACTTGTGCAGCTCCAATAATTCTGGACAGTTACTTTAATTACCAAAAAAATAGCATTTAAATTTTAACTATTTAGTATTATACTATAGTCTAATCTGAATTCGCGTTGAACAGTCATTTCAAAGCATAAAACTCTTAATTCCAAATTTTAAAAGTGTTATATATGTTGGACTCGAACTAAATATTTGCTTTCTAAAGGAATAATTTAATATAAAGATTAATCTATATTATTTGCAATAAATTCAATTTTAAGAATAATACTTTGTGATAATGATAGTTTTTGAAAAGGAATAATCATAGATAATTGATTATATTTACAAATTACACTTCAGAAACAACATTTAGCTCTATGTTTGATGATTTAAAAATACCAAATTAAAAAGATGAATAATTAAAGTCGCGTGGAATCAACTCATACTTAGAAACAGTTTCATATAATTATGAATTTTTTTTGTCCTTTTTTAAATTAAAAATAGGCAGGTGCAGCTCAAATTAATTAATATAAACAACAATGAAATTCCATTTTTTTCTTTTAATTTTTCATAATAAAAGGAAGATAGTTGATAAAATAATAATTCATAAAAGATACTAAAATTGGTGACTGTCTTGTAAATAAAAAAGCAAGTTAAACATGTGAAGGGGAAGTGTCGTTTTCAGTTATCATTTTATTTTTCTCTTAGATTCAGATAAAACCACTACTTTGAAAACTTCTCCATTTGGCTTCTCTCTCTCTCTCTCCTTTTTTTTTTTTTTCTTTCTTCATCAAGCAAATTCAATACCTGCATTTCTTCTTTCCTGGGTTTCTCTCCCAAATTTTCATCAATTACTCACACACACACACACACACACACATATATATATAGGATTCCGGAGTTCACAAATCTGGTTTCTCAATCTCTATTTGTTGAAAATTTTGTTTCTCTTTTAGATTTTGTTGGCAAAGATCACTGCTTTTTTATCTGAGTGCACTGGTTTTCCGTTGATAATTTTCTATTTCTCAGTCTTTTTTTGCTGGAAGGGATTGGCGAAGAATATGGTTGGATCTTTTTGAGAGTTGAGGCAGTTTCTTGGAGATCAGTATGGAAAATTGAGATGGGTTTTTGGTAAAAGTGAATTATCAATGGCAGGAGAAGATTTAATTGAGCTTAAATTCAGGCTGGCAGATGGTACAGATATTGGGCCAATCAAATATAGTCCAGCAACCACAGTGACAACTCTCAAAGAAAAGATCATTGCACAGTGGCCAAAAGGTACAAAAAATTTGTTCATCTATATTTATTGACTTTTCTTGCGTCTTGAATTGATATGGATTTTGACTTCTTCAGATCACTGTTTCGTATCCTTACCTGTTTTTTTATTTTAAATTTGGATATTTATCTCAAGATTTTGTTCCTGTTCTTTATGATTAAAGTTAGAATCTTTGATTCCAAGTTTTTCTTGTTGATTTGATCTGTCTTGTGTGCCTTTTATCTCAATCTGCTATGCCAAAATCTAATTGCCCTTCTTAATTTCCTAGCAATTTCTCTAATTTGATGGTATTTTACCCTATTCCAGTTGCACTTTGTGAGATGAATGTTTTCCAGAAATTATGCCTGCCTAAAATTTAGATTACTTTAAGTGCTAAATTATTTAAATCTGATGATGCAGTAAATATTGCCTTGACATGTTTTCTGAATTCAAAAAGAAATCTTGGTTTTTAGATTTTTGAATTTGCTTATATGTTGTTAATTGTGCCTTGTTCAAGCTATTTGTAGTTGACAAGAAGATCCCAACTCTAGTGTACCTGCATATATATTAAATTCAGAATGAGAAGGAACAATGCTGAGTTGTGATATTTGCATTTTATAGTTTGCCTTTTGCCATTACTAACGTGTAGCTTTCACTTTATTTTGGTATTATGTTGTTGAGCTCTTATTCTGCATTTTGTTCCTGCAAGTATCAAGCTTCATTTAGATGGTAAATTGGAATTATCCTGCATCTACACGCACAGGCATACCAAAAAAGGGAAAAGAACAGAAGAAAGAAAGCTGTCTTGCCCCAAATCTTTTGATACTGTGTTGTTTGGTTTAATGATTACAAAATTTTTGGTATGTGGAAGTTTCTAATGAGTTTCCTTTTATTAAACAGAGAAAGAAAATGGTCCGAAGACTATAAATGACGTGAAACTTATCAATAGTGGCAAGATATTAGAAAACAATAAGACACTTGCTGAGTCCAGATTTCCAGTCGGCGAGCTTCCTGGAGGTGCAATCACCATGCATGTTGTTCTGCGGCCTCCGTTGCCAGACAAAAGCAGTGGTAATGGAATAGCATTTTATTATACCATGATGTGTACATTTATAGCCTTTAATATGTCCATCTGCTCGAAATAAGTTCATGCATGCTAGAGTTTTGAAACACAAAAGCAGTGATTTTGGAGAAGAGAATACAGCAAATACAACACATTAACTTTCTTGCCATAAGTTCAACATACACGGGGGCTGCTTATATTTAGCAGCTGATGAAGGATAATAAGATTGTCTTTACAAGTAATCTACCCACCCATATCCTGCAAAAGTACAACAGAAAATACAAGGAATACCCAATCATACCCTGCAAAACCATACTTGAAAAGCACCAAAAAAGTCTTCCATATTTAAGAAAAATCTCACTTCTTTAACAATGCAGACTGTGGCAGTAAGCCGGTAACAATAAAAGCCATGATTGTAATACCAACTCAGTAGTGCATCTTGGTAGTACTCACACGTGCATAATTTCAAAACATTGCATTTAGTTGGACGAATTGACCAGGGAAGAAATCAGTTTTCAGGTTCATGGTTTCTCTATCTCATATAATATTAATTTCCGCGAAATACTAAATGACCTTGAATGTGCCTCGTAAAACAGGTATTTTCAAAAGATTTCAAGGTTTTTTGTTTTTCCTTCTCCTGTATCCATTTTCTGTGGTTCTTCTCTTGAAAAGAGTAATGCTTATTAAAAATATGACACTGAGAATATTATGTTTCTGGTTCTTAGTGGACTTGTCAAATTTGCAGTATATTCAATTTCTTTTTATCGTTTTTCTTCCTCTTCCTTTTTCTTCCAATAGTATAATTTAAGGCAGGGGAAAGGAATAACAAGGTTTTGAATGCTTGATTTGTTAGCACTACAAGTCTACAAGGCATGTATATGTCTACAACTAAAACTTTGCTGATGGCATTTGGTTTTGGAATTTTATACTGTTTTGTATTCTATATGTGTGAAAAATAAAAAAGAAAAGCATGGAAAGTGCAGTTCATAACTCGTGATTTCTTTTTCCAGACAAGGTGCGGAAAGATTCTAAGAAGACTACTGGGTGCTCATGCTCAATCTTATAGTTGCCAAATTTCGGCGGGGCTTCTCAAGCTGGTTTCCGTTTGCTAGTTAGACAGTTAACCTGATGGTAGTTGAAATGCAGTTTGCAGAACTCTGTCAAGTGGGTTAAGAAAAGCTTTCCTATGTTTCGAGAACTCCTAGTTTTGCTTCGCCTCCAGAACAGAAGCATGAAGTATATGTGACGGAGATTACGCTGTTGCATTTAGCTTTGGTTTTTTCAGTAAAATGGTTCCTCCATTAGTTGTGAAGGCAAAAGAACATAACATTAATGGGTTAGAAGTTTATTTGATCAAGAGGGTTTCTTCTGCCAAGAGTTTGGAAAGGAATAAAAAGTGGAAAGTAGAAAAACTAAAGGGAATAGTGTTGTTTTGATTTGTTATAATCAGAATACCTACAGAATGGTATAGCAAGTAATTTTTCATATTTTAATGCATCATCACACTCTTCCTTCTTATGATTATGATGCAGCCTTTCCTCATAATCAACGTAATATGGGCAAATTCATCCTCCTAAGCAACTGCAGATGGGTCAGGTTATTTAATCATTAATGGACAAATTCATCCTTCAAAACAGCTTCAGCAAAAATCAACCTGCTTGGTTGCTCTGCAAAGACCAAAATGTCATAATGTTACAGGGATCATACCATATTGCCATGTAATGAAAATAATAATTACAAACAGCTGATTTTTACTTTTGATTAATTAAACGCCTAATTCAGTTTCTAGTGGTCTAACAAACTAACCAATCCAACATCCAATTCAGCTTTCAAGTTTGTTAACTGCTAAAAGCTGATAGATAAATGTGTTTAGCTGGGGTTGAAAATAATCAAGATGGAATCTGAAGATTCACAATTGCATTTATTTATTTTTCTTGAACTTGCTTTTCTTGAGAATCCGTGGAAGAATCTTTAGCAGAATGGTGTTTCTTGAAAACCCAGAAGAAAGAACTGATTGAACTGTTGCTCGATTTTCCACTATCAACGAGTCGACCTTCCTCAGCAGTTTCTTTCTTCATAAACTCCATCTTTTTCTTTTGGAGCTGTCTCATGGTGTAAACTTCTGCAAGAGAAACCCCTCCAAAACTAGCAGTTGCCATGCCTGGATTCAATGCCAATCCACAGAAAAAAAACGCAGCTAACAAAAGATTGGAAGATGATGAGACTTAATTTGAACAAGATCGTACAAGGATCTCATCAATTTATGGGCTTCTGTCTTGTGTGAACTTTGACCTATTTACGGCTCTTGGTCTTGGGTCGGCTTTTTCTCCAAGAAATTAGGTGGTCAAATTAGACTTTTCCTTCTAATATATTCGAGTAATTTATATATTAAGCATATTATAAAAAGGAACTTCATTTTCATATTATGAAGATATCTGATTTTTTTTTTCACAAAGGATGTTACCAATTTTTCAAACTCAGTTTATTATAATTCACAGATTAAAAATTTTGGTAAGCGTGTTAGAAAATTATATTGATCATCCATCGTAAATATATAATTAAATAATTTCTCACCTTTTTAAATTTTTATAAAATTTAATCTTAAATATATATTTATAAATAACAGATTAGAGTTGAACAAATATGATCGATCATGTTTCTCTAAATATAATTAAAGGGATCTTAATATATAACTAATATCATCAAATTAAAATTTAGTAATAAATTAAGGAAATTTCGTGCAAAATATATATATATATATATATATATTTATTTATTTATTTATTGGTAAGATATTTATTTATTCAGGGTGAATGCGTAAGCAAAGATGTGGCATTTTGGGCATGCTGTGGACCCACATTGACTATGTCATATTTCCATTTCTTGAACGGCAAGAATGAGATGAGCTATGTGTTGACGTCATCTGTCTTGGGGCTGAAATTGACTATCATTTCAAAATGTACATTCTCATTCTTGTATTGTAAATATATAGCATACTTAAGTCTTGCTCAGCTCTAACATATTTCTTTTCGCTCTGTAATTATTTTTTTTTTTTGCCTATTTGGCTATTTAAAATTTTATTTGGTCTACCTGATCTATATCTAATTCATAAAATATGTAAAGATTCTATTAATATTGATATGGTGAAAAAACTCGATTGACTTGGTCGGTAATATTATATTAGTTGCTATATCAGTAATAAAAAATCTCGATTTACGAATTAGACAAATAATAAAATAAACTAAAAATATAATTTAAATGGCTAAATGAACTAAAAACTACTGTATATGGCTAAATGACAAAAACGAACATCTTCCAAGAATAAATTAAGCCTATATATAACACATACCTATATATATTAAGAAGTCTTAAGGAAATTACTACATCTTAAATTATAACTTTCTTCTAATATTGTAACAGAATTTTCTCATTCTTTTTTTATTAAAATTGTAAAAAATATAAAATCATTTCGTATAAATGTGAGGTTTTACATATGGGAATAAAAAATTAAAAACTTAAATGGAAATTACGAAGTGGTGGTTTCAATTTTTATTTTTTGTTTTTTCACTATATATATATATGCGCACTAAAACAGCATAGATTCTGTTAGTATAATCTTATAAATAATTGTTCATTATAAAAATTAAATTTTATAAGAATTTTTATAGGAGAACAAATTAAATAATAATTGTAATTTTTTAATAAAATTTAATCATAACTATTTATTTATGAATGAATTTAAAATTATACTAATATGACTTGCCATGTTTCAATGAAATAGTTTTTATTAACGTATTTTGCATGTGATTATTAAATAATATATTTGTCATTAATCACTATGTAGTTTTTATATAATAATAATAATAATAATTTTTTCCAATAAATTAAGTTTAGTTACTTTTAATTATTATATAATTAAGTCATATTTAATTTAAATATTAATAGTTGTTAATTATATTTGATTCTTATATCATACTATATCTAAAAAAACTGTAACACCTTATACTTATGGATATCACTTATACTTATATCATGTTGTCGTATATTGCATATAATGGAACATACTCCTGTTTATAATGAGAGATTTTTTTTTTGAATCATATAACACTATCACTTTGCAACATTTGACAGCTAAGCATCACATATACACACTATTACATATTTACTAATTTATACATATGCGGATAGACAACCCAAATTACAAATGTCATGTTCCTATACATATGT